>OY293312.1:3848122-4040231 GCA_958502075.1 Orchestes rusci
CAATCTTTGCATTAATTGTGAACGGGCAGTGTTAAATAAGTGACTGTACATAAATAATTGCCAGTAAATAAATTAGTTAAAGTTTGACAATGTTTTCTATAGCGAAAAATATTACACTATGAATATTTTTTCAACTCCTTGTCACCTTCAAAGATTTTTCAACATTTTTTGAATTGAAACAGTTTTTTATGAACCAAATTTAGTTGAGAGTTACTTTTTGTTTTATTCTGAAAGACGACGAAATGTCCTCAAAGAAATGAGGTTATGTCTATGTCCATTTTAAGAAGCCACATAATAACCAGATGTTAAAATAATCCACAAGTGTCCGGATTATCGTGTTGTACACTTTTATACAATATATTGGATAAAAAAAGTTAAAATATATGCGAATAATCACAAACAAATAATAATACGAGTAAGTGCAAGTGAATTTTTCAAAAAACATTTTCTAGAAAATTCAAATATAAACTGTATTTACCTGATCATTTTGAATAATAATCGAAAATTAAATAAGTCCCTATTAAAAAAAATAATTTAATACGAAAAAAATACATTCAAACAAAAAGTGTATTTGTAATTTTTTTCCTTCTTCTTTTATAAAACAAATCAAAACATCAACAGATAATAATTTAAAAAATACGGTCCGTAATTTTTCAGAGGCTGCAAATTTAAAACGAATTTTGAGACATTAATTAAGGCCTGATTTCAAGTTAGCAGACATTTTGCAATGTAAACAATGCCCCATTTTATTCTGTTGTTGAGTTTAACAAGCCTACAAATGTATTTTTTCATTCTCAAATTCCCAAAGGCAACATTGATTTTGAAATTGAAAGTGATTGGAAATAAATAATACAGTGAGTTAATAAGATCCTATTAGAAATTCCTTTTCATCTTCAACAGACAATCAACGACCTTCGACATTTCAAGCGAAAACAAGGATTTCGCTTGTCAAAAGACCCCTTTAGAGCTGACTTAAATCGTCAATCAATTAACCAGAGATAATCGGGTTTATTCTTTTTTCAATAGCGTTATATAGGGTGTCTAAAAAATCTTGATCCTTTTTTGGGAAGCATTTCTTTACAGAGTTATGTGCATATGTATATCTATTTACTCAGCATTATTTGAGTTCCAAATAATCTTCTATATAGAGTAGGAATCTGAATCAGTATATAAGTGTGAAAATATGATTTCCTGCCCTTGATTTGACAGGATGCAGGCAACTTATCTGTTCTACTAACCTTTTCGAGCTCATTAATAATATTTTGACTAACATACAAACCCATGCCATAATCTAATCCCATTACCATTCACCATTTTTCCACGTCACATAACGACGCATATAAATTGTCAATCGGCTTTTAAGAAGCGAACAAACTCTTCATGCTGATTAAATGCAGATTACTGTCTGAAAACATAAAATCAGACTTCAATGGGTATTGTTGTGTACCCAACCTTAATATCCAGCGTTTTTTGCACTTGGGAGCATATGAAATTAAGATGTTGTTCTCAATTAGACACTTTCGATGGAACAATGAGGAATTGACTCGCCCTCCGAGGGAGTGGAGGAGAAGGTTATTAATCTGCTGTGATTTATTTATCGCCTATGAAATTCTGTAACATGCACTTCAAGGGTTTATCCTCGATTCAAGTGGAACTTGGAATATCTAATGTGTATTTATGGCTTGCGATTCGGAATTGAACAATATGTTGGATTCGGAGTTGGATTATTGAAGTTTATAATGGGTTTAGTTCGATTGATTTGAGTGGGAGTGCATATGGTAGTGTTGGATTTGCGGATAATGGTGCTGTAAACTTGATATGATTTATGCATCAGTGTTCTTTCTTCAATTTAAATTGTATTTTTTAGTGGCGGCTCGCGGACGAAAACCAGGTGAAGTACAGAAATCATGAAAAGGCGCATCCGCCATTTTAGATACGACGAGGTATCAAAAGATCTATTTTATTCTGATCTGCCCATCTACTGAACGTGCTCTCCAGCAAATTGCAAACTCGACTGTTTTATGTACCAAAAAAAAAAAAAAAATCCCAACTCAAATACACGAACAAACACCAAAGAGTTTGTTTTTCTGATAAATGTCCCTTATTCCACAACTTTTAGATTTAACGTTTTACAATATCTTTCAAAATAAAGAAATCAAAAGGGTATTCATCCTGTACGTCGACTGCAATGTTCTGAATTGACTGAATTGAAGTCATCGGCCTGTCACGACGCGTCGCCATGGCAATCGACATAATAGAGCATCCTCTGATTCATTATACACCACGCCTCCCAAGATCAGTATACAAGAGGCTGCCTCACTTCGCCTGAGGTAAGAGACGTATGGGGGAAAAATATGACGTTATCGGTGTCTAGACTGAATCCTGTCATTCGATTGCATTGGTCTGCATCGTATCGTGTCATGGGTCAATCGCAAGGTTGCCAGAAGTACTGTTTTAACAGAAGATCTACTGATTTCGGTCATGGGTTTCCGTTCTACTGTTTTTGTTAGTGATCATCTGGCAACATCTGACACAGATGACGTTATGACCGTGCAAGTGAGGCAACCTGTTTTATACTGATCTTGCACGCCTCCGGCTTTTGTGCATGGTGTTATAGTGGGGAGAAAGCATAATATATGGAGATAGAATGTCGCGCCAGTGGTTTATTTCTGAACATTTGAAATTATATTGCTTCTAACTGGATCAGGAACGTGAAATATAACAGAAAAGTAATTTTCTGCTGTAGTGCTTTACATATCTGATCCAGCTATCGTTTTCTTTTTGCCCAAAATTGATTTTTGATCCTTTTCTGTGAACCATAAATCAGTTCAGTTGGGGTTCTGGTCCGTTCCCATGGTTCCTGTGCATCTGGGGTTTGAATTTTTTTTGAAATACACTTCTTTATCCAAGGAATCATCTCTTCCTTTTGGCTCCAAAAAATGACGTCAAAGATGAAAATAATGTTTATAGAAGGGGCAAACCAAATTTTTAAAATTTCACTTTTGTATTGTAGATTTTGGATTCACAAAATTCACGGACGCCATTTTTTAGAGCCCCTTCATGGGACTTTCTGCCTTGGACCATTGACGTGATCAAATCGAGGCTAACGAGAAAGACAGGCCATGGCGCTAACGCGAAATCGGATGGTCACGTGACCGTTTTGGTCCGATTATAGTAAACACCATAATTATCATTTCATGAATAACTTTGGTTTGATTGTGTGCAAGAAGTACAAATAAAAACGCAAATTTTCACCGGCTAGATGCAAATGTAAATAAACAATCCTCGTTTGGGAAATTTTTTTAATAAATTGAACAAAAACTCACCTCCACTCCACGGTTGTCTATTGACAGGCGTCGGACTAAAATGGTCACGTGATTGTTTAGCGCCATGGCCCGTCTTCCTTGTTGGTCTCGGGTCAACGAGGCTGGAATTATCTGTGATGTTTTGGAGAGTCTGGATCATACTCAATCCATTCAGACACAACAATTCTACCCATTATGATTGTCCTTGGATGCAATCTAGGTTAAGGAGCCAGCATTTTTTATTCAATTGACTTCCAAATTATGAATTTGATTATATTAGGTCATTGTATAATATTGACACACATTGTTGAAAAAGATACATAGCACAATTTGTATGGGCCAACATAAGAAGAGTTTTTGCAAATGGTGGTATCTAATGCCCCTTTAAATTTATTCCGCCACTAATTTTGGATTTAATTGCGAGCAACGTTAATTACGAGGATGCATTGTGCAACATTTTTGTAAGATGTGTTAGTGGAAGTAGATGATGCTGGAATATTACAATAGATGGGATTACATGGAAATGTGTGAGCTGGAATGGAAAATTGTGGAACGATGGAAAGCGATTATCGGTAACTACTTTCATGAGGATAGATGGGGTATGGGATTCACGTAGGTGGTCTGTTAAAGGGCATATGTGAGAAAATATCAACCTCAATGTTTTGTGGGAATTTTTATTTTTTTACGTTAGCTATATTTGATTTTTATAGTCAGTAACAATTTGTTCACTTTTACCCCTTTTTTTCTATCTTTTTCTTATTCAACTTTCAAATCTTATTTTCGAGTTACTTTACTTTCCAATACTGTTTAAAATTTTATACTAAAGTTTGTTAAAACATTTTTGGATTTTTTGTTTTGTGTCAATCAATCAATCCCGTATTTTCACTAAAATACAGTTTTCCGTACGCCGCGTTTTACTTAACTATCTACTTACTGTCCAGATTTCTATTGGGGTTTCAAATATAGGATTTATAATTTTTTTAGTAGGCATTTTGAATAGGAATTTGACAAACAAATTTTTGGAGGGCTATAAAAATTTTGAGGACGTACCATCTCAAAAGACTCACATTTTCATTCAATACGAGATTCTAATTTAGGATGTATAATTTTTTTAGTGGACATTGTTTTTTAAAGAAATTTCACAAACACATTTTTGAAGGGCCATAAAAAAAACTAGCAGGCTAGGAGGGGTGAAATTTTGAAGAGACACTCTTTATACCATCCCTAATGACTCATAACATTTTTATTCAATTGGAGATTTTAATTTGGGATTTATATTTTTTTTTGGTAAAGATTGTTTTTTGAAGGAATTTGTCCGTGAGTTAACCACATTTCGTAAATCTTCGAACGGTTGTTTCCACTTAAAACATTGATCAGCGGGATCACCATCGGAAACGCTGCCACTCGTCGCCATTGCAGCGAGAATAGTGGACATTGATTTTTGGAGTAATTTGACAAAGACATTTTTGGAGGGCTATAAAAACTAGACTGGAGGGCTAGAAGGGATGAAATTTTGAGGAGAATCTCTCTAAACTTTCTCAAATGACTCATGAAATTTTCATTTCATTCGAGTTTTTATATTTTTTTAAGTAGATATTATTTTTTGAAGGAGTTTCACAAATACAATTTTGGAGGGCTATAAAAACTAAACCAGGAGGCTAGGAGGAATGAAATTTTGAGGGGACTCTCTCTAAACTTTCTTGAATGACTTATAAAATTTTCATTTCATTCGAGTTATTAATTTAGGATTTATAATTTTTTAAGTAGATATTATTTTTTCAAGGAATTTGACAAAATCATTTTTGGAGGGCTTTAAAAATTAATCTGGAATATAAAGAGGGATGAAATTTTGAGAAGGATCTCTCTAAACTTTCTCAAATGACTCATAAAATTTTCATTTCATTCGAGTTTTTAATCAAGGATTTATAATTTTTTAAGTAGATATTATTTTTTTAAGGGATTTGACAAAATCATTTTTGGAGGGCTTTAAAAATTAATCTGGAATATAAGGAGGGATGAAATTTTGAGAAGAATCTCTCTAAACTTTCTCAAATGACTCATAAAATTTTCATTTCATTCGAGTTTTTAATCAAGGATTTATATTTTTTTAAGTAGATATTATTTTTTTAAGGAATTAGACAAAAATATTTTTGAGGGGCTTCAAAAATTGATCTGGAATAGGAGATGAAATTTTGAGGAGAATCTCTCTAAACTTTCTCAAATGACTCATGAAATTCTCATTTCATTCGAGTTTTCATATTTTCTTAAGTAGATATTATTTTTTAAAGGAGTTTCACAAATACAATTTTGGAGGGCTATAAAAACTAAACCGGGAGGCTAGGAGGGATGAAATTTTGAGGGGACTCTCTCTAAACTTTCTTGAATGACTCATAAAATTTTCATTCTATTCGGGTTATCAATTTGGGATTTATAATTTTTTATGTAGATATTATTGTTTGAAGTAATTTCACAAATACAATTTTGGAGGGCTATAAAAACTAAACCAGGAGGCTAGGAAGAATGAAATTTTGAGGGGACTCTCTCTAAACTTTCTTGAATAACTCATAAAATTTTCATTTCATTCGAGTTATTAATTTAGGATTTATAATTTTTTAAGTAGATATTATTTTTTTAAGGGATTTGACAAAATCATTTTTGGAGGGCTTTAAAAATTAATCTGGAATATAAGGAGGGATGAAATTTTGAGAAGAATCTCTCTAAACTTTCTCAAATGACTCATAAAATTTTCATTTCATTCGAGTTTTCAATCAAGGATTTATATTTTTTTAAGTAGATATTATTTTTTTAAGGAATTAGACAAAAATATTTTTGAGGGGCTTCAAAAATTGATCTGGAATAGGAGATGAAATTTTGAGGAGAATCTCTCTAAACTTTCTCAAATGACTCATGAAATTTTCATTTCATTCGAGTTTTTAATCAAGGATTTATATTTTTTTAAGTAGATATTATTTTTTTAAGGAATTAGACAAAAATATTTTTGAGGGGCTTCAAAAATTGATCTGGAATAGGAGATGAAATTTTGAGGAGAATCTCTCTAAACTTTCTCAAATAACTCATAAAATTTTCATTTCATTCGAGTTATTAATTTAGGATTTATAATTTTTTAAGTAGATATTATTTTTTTAAGGGATTTGACAAAATCATTTTTGGAGGGCTTTAAAAATTAATCTGGAATATAAGGAGGGATGAAATTTTGAGAAGAATCTCTCTAAACTTTCTCAAATGACTCATAAAATTTTCATTTCATTCGAGTTTTTAATCAAGGATTTATATTTTTTTAAGTAGATATTATTTTTTTAAGGAATTAGACAAAAATATTTTTGAGGGGCTTCAAAAATTGATCTGGAATAGGAGATGAAATTTTGAGGAGAATCTCTCTAAACTTTCTCAAATAACTCATAAAATTTTCATTTCATTCGAGTTATTAATTTAGGATTTATAATTTTTTAAGTAGATATTATTTTTTTAAGGGATTTGACAAAATCATTTTTGGAGGGCTTTAAAAATTAATCTGGAATATAAGGAGGGATGAAATTTTGAGAAGAATCTCTCTAAACTTTCTCAAATGACTCATAAAATTTTCATTTCATTCGAGTTTTTAATCAAGGATTTATATTTTTTTAAGTAGATATTATTTTTTTAAGGAATTAGACAAAAATATTTTTGAGGGGCTTCAAAAATTGATCTGGAATAGGAGATGAAATTTTGAGGAGAATCTCTCTAAACTTTCTCAAATGACTCATGAAATTCTCATTTCATTCGAGTTTTCATATTTTCTTAAGTAGATATTATTTTTTAAAGGAGTTTCACAAATACAATTTTGGAGGGCTATAAAAACTAAACCGGGAGGCTAGGAGGGATGAAATTTTGAGGGGACTCTCTCTAAACTTTCTTGAATGACTCATAAAATTTTCATTCTATTCGGGTTATCAATTTGGGATTTATAATTTTTTATGTAGATATTATTGTTTGAAGTAATTTCACAAATACAATTTTGGAGGGCTATAAAAACTAAACCAGGAGGCTAGGAAGAATGAAATTTTGAGGGGACTCTCTCTAAACTTTCTTGAATAACTCATAAAATTTTCATTTCATTCGAGTTATTCATTTAGGATTTATAATTTCTTAAGTAGATATTATTTTTTTAAGGGATTTGACAAAATCATTTTTGGAGGGCTTTAAAAATTAATCTGGAATATAAGGAGGGATGAAATTTTGAGAAGAATCTCTCTAAACTTTCTCAAATGACTCATAAAATTTTCATTTCATTCGAGTTTTCAATCAAGGATTTATATTTTTTTAAGTAGATATTATTTTTTTAAGGAATTAGACAAAAATATTTTTGAGGGGCTTCAAAAATTGATCTGGAATAGGAGATGAAATTTTGAGGAGAATCTCTCTAAACTTTCTCAAATGACTCATGAAATTCTCATTTCATTCGAGTTTTCATATTTTCTTAAGTAGATATTATTTTTTAAAGGAGTTTCACAAATACAATTTTGGAGGGCTATAAAAACTAAACCGGGAGGCTAGGAGGGATGAAATTTTGAGGGGACTCTCTCTAAACTTTCTTGAATGACTCAGAAAATTTTCATTATATTCGAGTTTTTGATTCAGGATCTATAATTTTTTAAGTAAATATTATTTTCTTAAGGAATTTGACAAAATCATTTTTGGAGGGCTTTAAAAATTAATCTGGAATATAAGGAGGGATTAAATTTTGAGAAGGATCTCTCTAAACTTTCTCAAATGGCTCATGAAATTTTCATTCCGTCCGAGTTTTTGATCAAGGATTTATAATTTTTTAAGTAGATATTATTGTTTGAAATAATTTCACAAATACAATTTTGGAGGGCTATAAAAACTAAACCGGAAGGCTAGGAGGGATGAAATTTTGAGAGGACTCTCTCTAAACTTTCTTGAATGACTCATAAAATTTTCATTTCATTCGAGTTATTAATTTAGGATTTATAATTTTTTAAGTGGATATTTTTTTTTAAGGGATTTGACAAAATCACTTTTGGAGGGCTTTAAAAATTAATCTGGAATATAAGGAGGGATGAAATTTTGATAAGAATCTCTCTGAACTTTCTCGAATGACTCATGAAATTGTCATTTCATTCGAGTTTTTAATCAAGGATTTATATTTTTTTAAGTAGATATTATTTTTTAAAGGAGTTTCACAAATACAATTTTGGAGGGCTATAAAAACTAAACCGGGAGGCTAGGAGGGATGAAATTTTGAGGGGACTCTCTCTAAACTTTCTTGAATGACTCATAAAATTTTCATTCTATTCGGGTTATCAATTTGGGATTTATAATTTTTTATGTAGATATTATTGTTTGAAGTAATTTCACAAATACAATTTTGGAGGGCTATAAAAACTAAACCAGGAGGCTAGGAAGAATGAAATTTTGAGGGGACTCTCTCTAAACTTTCTTGAATAACTCATAAAATTTTCATTTCATTCGAGTTATTCATTTAGGATTTATAATTTTTTAAGTAGATATTATTTTTTTAAGGGATTTGACAAAATCATTTTTGGAGGGCTTTAAAAATTAATCTGGAATATAAGGAGGGATGAAATTTTGAGAAGAATCTCTCTAAACTTTCTCAAATGACTCATAAAATTTTCATTTCATTCGAGTTTTCAATCAAGGATTTATATTTTTTTAAGTAGATATTATTTTTTTAAGGAATTTGACAAAAATATTTTTAAGGGACTTCAAAAATTAATCTGGAATAGAAGGAGATGAAATTTTGAGGAGAATCTCTCTAAACTTTCTCAAATGACTCATGAAATTTCCATTTCATTCGAGTTTTCATATTTTTTTAAGTAGATATTATTTTTTAAAGGAGTTTCACAAATACAATTTTGGAGGGCTATAAAAACTAAACCGGGAGGCTAGGAGGGATGAAATTTTGAGGGGACTCTCTCTAAACTTTCTTGAATGACTCATAAAATTTTCATTTCATTCGAGTTATTAATTCAGGATTTATAATTTTTGAAGTAGATATTATTTTTTTAAGGAATTTGACAAAATCATTTTTGGAGGGCTTTAAAAATTAATCTGGAATATAAGGAGGGATGAAATTTTGAGAAGAATCCCTCTAATCTTTCTCAAATGACTCATGAAATTTTCATTTTATTTGAGTTATTAATTTAGGATTTATAATTATTTTGGTAGATATTATTTTTTAAAGAGTTCACAGATACAATTTTGGAGGACTATAAAAACTAAACAGGGAGGCAAGGAGGGATGAAATTTTGTGGAGACACTCTTTATACCATCCCTAATGAATCATAACATTTTTATTCAATTGGAGATTTTAATTTGAGATTTATATTTTTTTTTTGTAAAGATTGTTTTTTGAAGGAATTTGACAAAAACATCTACTCTAGCATTTTGTATTTGCTTCATTTTTGGAGGGCTTTGAAAATTGATCTTAAATAAAAGGAGGGATGGAATTTTGAGGAGAATCTCTCTGAACTTTCTCAAATTAGTCATAAAATTTTCATTTTATTCCAGTTATTAATTTAGGATTTATAATTATTTTGGGAGATATTATTTTTTAAAGAGTTCACAAATACAATTTTGGAGGGCTATAAAAACTAAACCGGGAGGCTAGGAGGGATGAGATTTTGAGGGGACTCTCTCTAAACTTTTTTGAATGACTCATGAAATTTTCATTTCATTCGAGTTTTTGATTTAGGATTTATAACTTTTTAAGCAGATAATATTTTTTTAAGGAATTTGACAAAAATATTTTTGAGGGGCTTCAAAAATTAATCTGGAATAGAAGGAGAGATGAAATTTTGAGGAGAATCTCTCTAAACTTTCTTGAATGACTCATAAAATTTTCATTTCATTCGAGTTATTAATTTAGGATTTGAAATTTTTTAAGTAGATATTATTTTTTTAAGGAATTTGACAATATCATTTTTGGAGGGCTTTGAAAATTGATCTGAAATAAAAGAAGGGATGGAATTTTGAGGAGAATCTCTCTGAACTTTCTCAAATTAGTCATCAAATTTTCATTTTATTCGAGTTATCAATTTAGGATTTATAATTATTTTGGTAGATATTATTTTTTAAAGAGTTCACAAATACAATTTTGGAGGGCTATAAAAACTAAACCGGGAGGCTAGGAGGGATGAGAATTTGAGGGGACTCTCTCCTAACTTTCTTGAATGACTCATGAAATTCTCATTTTATTCGAGTTTTTGATTTAGGATCTATAATTTTTTAAGTAGATATTATTTTTTTAAGGAATTTGACAAAATCATTTTTGGAGGGCTTTAAAAATTAATCTGGAACATAAGGAGGGATGAAATTTTGAGAAGAATCCCTCTAATCTTTCTCAAATGACTCATGAAATTTTCATTTTATTTGAGTTATTAATTTAGGATTTATAATTATTTTGGTAGATATTATTTTTTAAAGAGTTCACAGATACAATTTTGGAGGACTATAAAAACTAAACAGGGAGGCAAGGAGGGATGAAATTTTGTGGAGACACTCTTTATACCATCCCTAATGAATCATAACATTTTTATTCAATTGGAGATTTTAATTTGAGATTTATATTTTTTTTTTGTAAAGATTGTTTTTTGAAGGAATTTGACAAAAACATCTACTCTAGCATTTTGTATTTGCTTTGTCCATAAAATTTATTTAAATTTTTCTGTGGCGATAAAGCATATTTGATTTGATTTGATTTGAATTTTGGAGGGCTTTAAAAACCAACCTGGAACAGGAGGAATGAAATTTTGAGGAGATACTCTTTAGACCATCCTTAATGACTCATAACATTTTCATTTGATTGGAGATTTCAATTTAAGATTTTGTTCTTTTTTTTTGGTAGGGATTGTTTTTTAAATGAATTCAACAAAAACATTTCTGGAGGGCTTTAAAAATTAATCTGGAATAGAAGGAGGGATGAAATTTTGAGAAGACTCTCTCTAAACTTTTTTGAATGACTCATATAATTTTAATTTCATTCGAGTTTTTGATTTAGGATTTATAATTTTTTTGGTAGAAATCATTTTTTAAAGAAATTTCACAAATACAATTTTGGAGGGCTATAAAAACTAAACTGGGAGGCTAGAAGGGATGAAATTTTGAGGAGACTGAGACTCTCTCTAAACTTTCTCAAATGACTCATGAAATTTTCATTTCATTCGAGTTTTTAATTAGGGATTTATAATTTTTTTAGTAGATATTATTTTTCAAAGGAATTTCACAAATACAATATTGGAGGGATATAAAAACTAAACCGGAAGGCTAGAAGGGATGAAATTTCGAGGAGACTCTCTCTAAACTTTCTTGAATGACTCATGAAATTTTCATTTTATTCAAGTTTTTGACTTAGGATGTATAGTTTTTTATGTAGATATTATTTTTTTAACGAATTTGACAAAAGTATTTTTGAGGGGCTTCAAAAATTAATCTGGAATAGAAGGAGAGATGAAATTTTAAGGAGAATCTCTCTAAACTTTCTCAAATGACTCATGAAATTTTCATTTCATTCAAGTTTTTAATCAAGGATTTATATTTTTTTAAGTAGATATTATTTTTTAAAGGAGTTTCACAAATACAATTTTGGAGGGCTATAAAAACTAAACCGGGAGGCAAGGAGGGATGAAATTTTGAGGAGACTCTCTCTAAACTTTCTTGAATGACTCATGAAATTTTCATTTTATTCGAGTTTTTGATTAAGGATCTATAATTTTTTAAGTGGATATTATTTTTGTAAGGAATTTGACAAAATCACCTTTGGAGGGCTTTAAAAATTAATCTGGAATATAAGGAGGGATGAAATTTTGAGAAGAATCTCTCTAAACTTTCTTGAATGACTCATGAAATTTTCATTTCATTCGAGTTTTTAATCAAGGATTTATATTTTTTTAAGTAGATATTATTTCTTAAAGGAGTTTCACAAATACAATTTTGGAGGGCTATAAAAACTAAACCGGGAGGCTAGGAGGGATGAAATTTTGAGGAGATTCTCTCTAAACTTTCTTGAATGACTCATCAAATTTTCATTTCATTCGAGTTATCAGTTTAGGATTTATAATTTTTTAAGTAGATATTATGTTTTTAAGGAATTTGACAAAATCATTTTTGGAGGGCTTTGAAAATTAATCTGGAATATAAGGAGGGATGAAATTTTGAGAAGAATCTCTCTAAATTTTCTTGAATGACTCATGAAATTTTCATTTCATTCGAGTTTTTGATCAAGGATTTATATTTTTTTAAGTAGATATTATTTTTTAAAGGAGTTTCACAAATACAATTTTGGAGGGCTATAAAAACTAAACCGGGAGGCTAGGAGGGATGAAATTTTGAGGAGACTCTCTCTAAACTTTTTTGAATGACTCATCAAATTTTCATTTCATTCGAGTTATTAATTTAGGATTTATAATTTTTTAAGTAGATATTATGTTTTTAAGGAATTTGACAAAATCATTTTTGGAGGGCTTTGAAAATTAATCTGGAATATAAGGAGGGATGAAATTTTGAGAAGAATCTCTCTAAACTTTTTTGAATGACTCATGAAATTTTCATTTCATTCGAGTTTTTGATCAAGGATTTATATTTTTTTAAGTAGATATTATTTTTTAAAGGAGTTTCACAAATACAATTTTGGAGGGCTATAAAAACTAAACCGGGAGGCTAGGAGGGATGAAATTTTGAGGAGACTCTCTCTAAACTTTTTTGAATGACTCATCAAATTTTCATTTCATTCGAGTTATTAATTTAGGATTTATAATTTTTTAAGTAGATATTATGTTTTTAAGGAATTTGACAAAATCATTTTTGGAGGGCTTTGAAAATTAATCTGGAATATAAGGAGGGATGAAATTTTGAGAAGAATCTCTCTAAACTTTCTTGAATGACTCATGAAATTTTCATTTCATTCAAGTTTTTAATCAAGGATTTATATTTTTTTAAGTAGATATTATTTTTTAAAGGAGTTTCACAAATACAATTTTGGAGGAGACTTTCTCTAAACTTTCTTGAATTACTCATGAAATTTTCATTTTATTCGAGTTTTTGATTAAGGATCTATAATTTTTTAAGTAGATATTATTTTTTCAAGGAATTTGACAAGATCATTTTTGGAGGGCTCTGAAAATTGATCTGAAATAAAAGGAGGGATGGAATTTTGAGGAGAATCTCTCTGAACTTTCTCAAATTACTCATGAAATTTTCATTTTATTCGAGTTATTAATTTAGGATTTATAATTATTTTGGTAGATATTATTTTTTAAAGAGTTCACAAATACAATTTTGGAGGGCTATAAAAACTAAACAGGGAGGCAAGGAGGGATGAAATTTTGTGGAGACACTCTTTATACCATCCCTAATGAATCATAACATTTTTATTCAATTGGAGATTTTAATTTGGGATTTATATTTTTTTTTGTAAAGATTGTTTTTTGAAGGAATTTGACAAAAACATCTACTCTAGCATTTTGTATTTGCTTTGTCCATAAAATTTATTTAAATTTTTCTGTAGCGATAAAGCATATTTGATTTGATTTGATTTGAATTTTGGAGGGCTTTAAAAACCAACCTGGAACAGGAGGAATGAAATTTTGAGGAGATACTCTTTAGACCATCCTTAATGACTCATAACATTTTCATTTGATTGGAGATTTCAATTTAAGATTTTGTTCTTTTTTTTTGGTAGGGATTGTTTTTTAAATGAATTCAACAAAAACATTTCTGGAGGGCTTTAAAAATCAATCTGGAATAGAAGGAGGGATGAAATTTTGAGAAGACTCTCTCTAAACTTTTTTGAATGACTCATATAATTTTAATTTCATTCGAGTTTTTGATTTAGGATTTATAATTTTTTTGGTAGAAATCATTTTTTAAAGAAATTTCACAAATACAATTTTGGAGGGCTATAAAAACTAAACTGGGAGGCTAGAAGGGATGAAATTTTGAGGAGACTGAGACTCTCTAAACTTTCTCAAATGACTCATGAAATTTTCATTTCATTCGGGTTTTTAATTAGGGATTTATAATTTTTTTAGCAGATATTATCTTTCAAAGGAATTTCACAAATACAATTTTGGAGGGCTATAAAAACTAAACTGGGAGGCTAGAAGGGATGAAATTTTGAGGAGACTGAGACTCTCTAAACTTTCTCAAATGACTCATGAAATTTTCATTTCATTCGGGTTTTTAATTAGGGATTTATAATTTTTTTAGCAGATATTATCTTTCAAAGGAATTTCACAAATACAATTTTGGAGGGCTCTAAAAACTAAACTGGGAGGCTAGGAAATATGAGATTTTGAGGAGACTCTTTTCAAACATTCTCAAATGACCCATGAAATTTTTATTCCATTGGAGTTTTTAATTTAGGATTTATAATTTTTTTAGTGGTAAATGTTTTTTCAAAGATATGAACCTACCCAGCCTACTAAAAGCGGTAAAAAACGAATAAAAAACTTTCTCGCCATCAATACTTCAAGAAAGTCGTCCTATTGAGTGAAACGAGTAATCCGTCCAACGACTAGTCGCGTTTTCTATTTCCCGTCTCTCCTGTGGCCCGTACCACATTTCCGCGCCATGTTTTATACCCGTTTTCTACTGTGGCCCGTACCACACCTACACCTACCACCTCGGACACTATTTTTTTTTATTTCCGCTGTAGAAAGCTTCGTTAACACACGCCACCTTTTCATAAGACTTTTCTGACTGTAAAACATGCTATAAAAACTGTCTGTTGGGTGGCGCCCGAGACAAGAGAAATACGAAAATCCCGAGTAGCGTCAAAAGTTATGTTTCTTTAGTTTTTTAAACATTTCAATTATTTTACTGTTTTGTTGTGTGATTTGTTTACTGCTGTGTTTATTGTTTTTGACAGTATTAATATCCACAATCCTGCAACACACCAACTTCAATGCTGTACCAAAACTGACCAAAACCACGTGGTACTTTGCAATTTGCAGGAGACACTCTTCAAAGGAAAAACAAAACAATCCTGCTCCTGCAATAAATCCAAATAAACCTTGACGTTCAGTACTGTAACAGATAGATCAGCTAATTGTAATTCATCATAAGTGAGCAATTCCAACCCTTCCGACCATCCCACCCTGTATGGTCGTACCTCCATCTTCGGGTCTCTAGCCCGCAGCAGACAATTCACATCGTGACTGGCGTTGAAATGAAACCACGCAGTACCGTCGCGGCTACATTTTACAGGTAAGACCGTACCATTGCCTCTCCCACCGCACCAATCCCCCTACCCGGCACAGGTTGCTGTCAAGAATACTGCCGGCCCGAGTACCACTAGTTCGAACCAAGGTACTGACCGGTCGCGTTTCTTTACCAACGGTTTTTTCGTCGATGGATTTTCAAATTTTGTAACGATTTTTCGATGGTTCGCGACACAATAAGTTGAGGTGTAATTGGTGTGTGTTGTGTGTGCTTTGTTGTTTAGTGGATTAGTGGATTTGAGGCCTGGGAAAGTGAGCCACCAAAGTGGAATGCGAATTTGAGCACGACTTTCATCGGACACGAAGCAACTGCCGCTGTTTAGGTATTTATTTTGATGATTATCATCAATATTTGTTTTATAATTCCCACTTGATTTAGTGTTAACAGATTTTGTCCTACTGTCTGATTTGTGAGGGCAATTTAAAAAAAAATAATTTCATTGACAAACGATGAAAATATGCAAAACACTCGTTTCCCGCCATTCTTACATGTTTCATGCACCATTTCCCACGTACATTTTAATTGTACTCTTACCAGTGGGTCACGAATGGTGTCCTCTCCACTTAATTTGCAATTTTCAAACTTCAACGGTACCATCAAATAAATCAAAACTGGTATCTATTTGACCCCAAAATGCAAGATCAATATTTGAGACATTCGAAATTGGGTACTTTTTTGTCCAACGGTACCACATCCTTCTGAAGAGTTCACACACCGTGTTTATGTGAATTTCATTCGTGTGAAAGCTCGAAAATTAAAATTAAGTTCCAATAATATAATCAGCGAATTGAGGTCGACTGAACAAGTTTTTGTTTATCGACGGGTTGCCTCATTTGGTTAGTTTTGTGAATTTATGGGTTTTAATCAATGGTTTTATCGGTCGGAATTAGATTTGGTTGGGGAAGTCGTGCAACATAACCTTCGAGAAAAGTGAGCGATTGAATCGGGTTTTTGGTGAAACTTAATTTGTTGAGAGCTGACGATTTTTTTTTTGTAAACATTTCTCCATTATATTCTCTATCTATATTTGGTCTACAACCCATCACTAAAAAATTCAGAACGATATCTTTCACGGTTTTTGAAGTGTGAAATTTTTTTTCACATTTTTTTAATAGCTCTGTATACTATTCTGATGAACTATACCACGAACGAAATATATACAGGGTGATTACATGAAGTTTTATCTATCATCTTATTTTTGGAATTTGAAAATCGGTCCATTTTTAAGCCCGTGACCAATTTTCAAAAAATAATGTTTGTTAATTTATAAATTTGGCAATGGTTTCATGAATGACTCTGTATACTATTCCGACGGACCACCACACAAAAGAAATATATACAGGATGGTTACATGATTTTTATCTATAATCTTATTTTTCAAATTTGGAAATTGGTTCATTTTTAAGCCCGTGACAAATTTTCAAAAAATAATGTGTGATTTGATGAAGCTTTATCTATAATCTTATTTTTGGAATTTGAAAATCGGTCCATTTTAATGACTCTTCGTACCTAACACGAAAGAAATATATACAGGGTGATTACATGAAGTTTTATCTATTATCTTATTTTTGGAATTTGAAAATCGGTCCATTTTTAAGCCCGTGACGAATTTTAAAAAAATAATATTTATTCATTTATAAATTTGGTAATGGTTTCATGATTCACTCTGTATAATATTTCGATGGACTACCACACAAAATAATATACACATAGTAAATGGATGATTATATGAAGTTTCATCTATAATCTTATTTTTGGAATTTGGAAATCGGTTCATTTTTAAACCCGTGACAAATTGTCAAAAAATAATGTTTGTGCATTGGTAAATTTGCACATGATTCGAAAAAAAAGATACAAGGTGATTTCACAGACTTTTATTTATTATAATATATCTTATTTTTGGAATTTGAAAATTTGTCCATTTTTAAGCCCATGGCTTATTGTTTGTAAATTTATAAATTTTGGTCATGGTTTTATAAATCACTCTGTATACTTCTCCAACGGACTGTTAAACGAAAATATATACACAGGATGATTACATAAAGCTTCATTTCTCATCTTCTTTTTGGAATTTGATTACATACATATTACTTTTGTTTAAACAAATTATTGTGGGAGTTTAAAGAAATTTTAAAAAGTTTTTTTTTCTGGCTTTGAAGCCCTGTATATTATATTTTTTCATTCCCTCCAAACGCTTAGTCTCCGCATAGTTCATTTTTATTAGTTCGGTTTTATTATTGTTTATTTATATTTTTTCTCAAAGTAGGTAATTTTTTTGTATCATTGATTTTTTTTTCGCGACTTCAAAGTCATATTTTATTTTGATTTTTCAATTTTTTCTTGTTTGGACTGGTTTTCAGTATGTATATCTTCTTTTTTTCAATTTTAACTTTATTGTCTTTTGTTTATTTTATTCACATGACTTCATTTTTCCGGATAATTTTACTTGTTGAAGTCTAGCCTCCTTCTCAACTTTATATTTGGCTAATTATCAAGTACCATGAACTGCATTGACAGAAATGGGTCATGAATGAATTATTTAGCCAGCGCGCAGCCCTGATTTCAATCCAATTGATAACAGCTTCACAGAAAGCATTTGAGATTTGAAAATTGAATTTTATAAAGAGTTTGATCAATTTGTTGAGAATTTCTTAAAAATCCTTCTGATTCGATCCCATACATTTCACTCAAAAATGGTTTTGTTTTGTGTGTTCAAAAACTGCCCATCAGATCAACCCCTTTTGCATCTTAAAAATTCGTAAAAATATCTGCTATATAAAATTAAAGTTTTTTTATATTTCAATACGGATTAATACAGAGCGGAATGAAAAATTAGTCCGATAATTAAAGGAATTTTCAAGATAAATGAGGGTCATTTTGAAATTTGAATTTGCTGTAAAATTTCCACAAGCAAACCCCCAAAATGTCTGCTTTCTAAAAATAAAGTTTTTTATATTTATCTTGTTTTGTACAGGGTGGAATCAAAAAATAGTCAGAAACCAGTGTATTACAGAATTTTCAAGTTTTTTTATACGAATTTTTCATTTTGTTTTTTTGTAATGGATCAACGAAGAACCCCCAAGATCAAGAAATAACAAATTCAAGGCATTTTTTAAATGGTTTGATTTTTTTATTGTTTTCATATCTAATTTTTGATATTTTCAATTTTAGATTCTAATTTTTTTTGTTAGTCTTTAACTACGATTATCTATGTAATCGGATTAACAATAACTTGATGATTTAAAAACTAAGAAAACGTTACATACAAAAATCCAAAAGTTTTAATTTGAAAACCCTCCAATAAGTAAAAAATCTGGCAGAAAAGTCCTACGAATGTTTAAAAATAGACTAAAAATGTTTTTTTTCAGATAAATTGTTGAAATTTGCTGTAACAAAAAGTTTTTCAAATTCCCCAATTTTGTTGCATCTTTGAATTGTTTTAAAATATGAATCAAAGAAATAAAGAATGATAATAATTAATAATGATGAAGCAGACAAAAATAAACAATAATAGGAAGTTGAATAAAATCAAATAAGAATAAAATAAAAAAGAATAAACAAGTAATTAGAGAATTTGAAAACAATAATAATAGTAAGAGTTTCAAAAAAATAATTATAGTTTTGAAATTTACATGATATGTATAATAATAATGAATAATTGAGTAAAAACAAAAGCTAATTAAAATTTAATCAGTATCAGAAAGCTAGTATAAAATTTTATTCAAAACTGAAGGTCGGCCATTTCTTGAGATTGTAAATCTCCAATTTTTAATTTCAAACATTATTTCATTATTATTTTTCACTGTCGTGATTCTGATTTCTTAATTCCGCTGTATTTGTACATAGTTTCAATTGTATTCATTTTGTATTTTTTGTCGAAAATAATTCAAGAAAACATGTAATTTAATTAGGAAATCAGAAAAAATAGCAAGAAAATCTCGTGAATGGTAAATTAAAAATAATGGAAAATCTGAGCGAATTTTTTAATTCAAAAATAAACAAACTCATAAATGGAATTTTCAAAATAAATAACTGTCATCAATATAAAATTTTTCATTGCAGTTAATGTCAAAGTTTCATAATATTAATGATAACTCACACTTAGTGCAAAGCTACAAAAGGTCAAGAAAGTATCAGAAATGTTCAGTCTTCCCTTATTTTTTTTTTCCTTACATTTTCAATGATTCGATAAAAATGAAAAATGTTATACCATCAAATCAAATGAGTACTTTATTCAATCTTTTATTTTAAAATTTTACTTTGATTATTCAATTTTCAGTTCCAATTTTTGATGTACATATCTCCAATGTGCCAATATTTAATTAGAAATAAAGAAAAAACTTCAATTAAAAATTGGAAACCATCATAAACAAATAGGTACTATCAAAATCAAATAATCTATATCTAAATTGCAGTAAAGTCTTAAAGAAGGATCTAGAGCCAAGAATAGAATGAGAAATCTTCAATTTTGTATTGCTTATTGTTCAATTGTTTAATGGTCTATTTTTATCGATTATGTTTACATCAAAAGATTTGTTGTCTAGTTTATCTGGTTTTATACAGGACGCAATCAAAAAAAATAGTCGAGCATTCAGGAATTTGTCTTTTGTCCTATTGATGAACCATGTATATGCTGAAATTAAATAAACAAATAAAAAAAAAGTCATTAATTTTTTACAAGCATTCAAAGCTAAAGCTACAGATGATTTTTGTTAGTGAAAAAGACCATAAAAGAAAAAAGTCTTGATACTTTTCCCACGCACATTACATTAAATTATACATTCCTCAACAATACAACCGTTCTAAACTTTTTTCCAAACACTTACACCCAAAGCCTTGTCATCTGTCGATAATCACAGTAATTTTATCGAAGAATTTCGAAAATGCTGTTAAATAGTGTTCTATGTGGGTTTATGTGAGGCATTAAAGTCAAACAATAATGGACGATTACCTGTTAAATTATAGTTTTTATCGAAAGCGGAAAAAACTGTAAAGAACTACACCCTTCACATAAGGCGGAGAATTCCATGTTTAATTTATGACCTCAAGTACAGTTATTTATTCTAATTAATTAATATGTGCAGGTATTTAAAGTTGCTCTTACATAAGGTAAAATGGATTTATTTAAATCGTCCAATTTCCAATTCCGATACACTAATTGCATTGTGCAAATTACAGTAACTGTGGGATTTTTTCGGGGTTTTTATTCAATTAACGGTGATTTAATTTTGTGTTAATAGTGGGTTATGTAAGAGGTTGTATAATTCTATTGTGGTTAGTTATGCGGAAATAAATGGGCCAAAATTGTCATTCAAATTAAGAGGGATAATCATCTTTTCAGTAGTAGATTCTAAATTTCTAATATTGCCGGATAAAAATGGATCACCCTGTATACATTTTTTATAATTTTGATATAATATTTCAAATGATGTACTTTTACTCTGGCATACGCCTGTACCACATCACACAAAGAAAGTAGGTGTATGTAGGTAGAAAAATTAAAATGCTTTCTTCTCTTCAGAGGCGCGGTCGAATTCTTGACTTTTGCCGTGAAGGTGTAGAGAATTAATATAAATTAGCTTTGTTATGAATATAAATGTCAAGTTGTGCATAGTTTATTTCTTATTCCTTATTTGGTTCACTTTGATATGCATGGGTTTTTGTTATTTAATATAATGAAAATTGGCAAGTTTATGGTGGAAATGTTTAATAAAATTATAGTAGCGCACGTATAGTATGGCCTAATAGCTCGTGGCTAAAATAATATTTCAATTACCTCCAGTTAAAAAATGTCCCGTTCGTTAAAAGTAGAGGAATCAACTTTCTAAAATTTGCTTGTGTTAATTTTCCCTACATTTTATTAGTTTTAAAAAATCATGACTATCCCTACTTCTGGCAACACTGTTTATCTTAAATGAATACACTCAGACCGCAGACTGACAATGACAATAGTGACAACTGACCACGCAATTGTACCAGATCTCTTTGTTTTGAAATAAAATGTCAGTACAATCAGCTGAATTACTGTACGAGGTTTAACACATAGCTGAAATAGCTATTTACCGAGAACAAGTGCGGAAAATTAGTTTTTCCGCACGAGTCTGCCGTTCACCGACCGACGCGTAGCGGAGTTCGGTGAAGCAGCCGAGGGGGAATCCATTACTTGAAAGTGGGGAAATATTTGATAAAATTACAATCAACAACGTTGTCAAATTGAGCATTCAGATCAATTCTTTCAAGAAAATTTCTTCAAAGTGAATTTCTACCTCATAGACAATGAAATTCGTTTTGTATGATAGCTTTGTGAACTTTGACATTCAACAATGTTGCCAAATCAGACTAACTATATCGTCCTTTCAAGAAAATGTTAACATTTAAAAAAAAATAATACCTATTGATGAAATTCTATGAACAGACGATTTATTGAGTTGTGAAGTTTGATGACAATGACAGTTTAGATAGATAAAAAGTTGCCTAATAAGGAAAATCAAAAATGCTCACGTTTGAAAAATTTTAAAATGGCAGTTTTGACAGTCAACAACGTTGTCAAGTTTAGCAATTGAATAATTGTTCAAAGAAAATTGCTTAAAAATCAAATTCTACGCATGCAAATTATTAGGTTAATACACAAACTATATACCGTGCAGAGACTTTTGTTTTGAATGGCAACTTTGACATTCAACAACGTTGCCAAATAGAGCACATTACATTGTGAAACCAGATATAGCGCAGTGTTTATTTACTATGACAGTTGAGAACATTGCCAAATCGAGTTATTTAATCATCCTGACAAGAAAATTCTTCAAAAATGAAATTCTTCTCATACAAATTCTTGAATAGACAAACTACAGCGCAGTGATATTTGTTTAGAATGACAAATTTGACATTCAGCAATGTTGCCATATTTGAAATTCTACATCGTCGAATACTCAAATTTGAAAAAAAAAAATACCATGACTGTTTATTCTTGAAAATCAAATTTTATTGATGAAATTCGATAAATAGACGAGTTATTGAGCTGTGAAGTTTGATGACAATGTCAGTTTTGACAGACAACTTGCTTGATTCAAAAATTACATCGTGATTTCGAGAGAATCGCCCAGGTTGCAAAATTTTGAAATATAATGATGGGGAATTCAATTCCTTGAAAGTGAGGAGATCTTTAAAGAAATTACACACAACATTGATGAAAATTCAGAAATAGATAGCTGCAAACTTTCCTTGAAATGACAGTTTTGACAGTTAACGACGTTGCCAAAATGAGTAACTAAAGCATCCTTCCAAGAAAATTCCTCCTAAATCAAATGAACACGATTCGGAATCTCTTCTTGAGAATGCAGTCGTGTGTAGGTGGGAGAAAAAAAGAAAGCGGGGGAAGGAAAAGGGATGAGGCAGAGGACCAAAGACAACATGAGGAATAGCAGGAGAAGTGTGACAAAAGAAATAACACGATTTGCAAGTAGATGGGAAAGACATGTTGGGGTCTCTTCATAACAGGGCACGGAGATTTTGAAACCTATTTGGTAAGGTTCAACTGGGGGAACAAATGGGCTCTGTAGATGTATGAGGGAGTGGCTCTATGAAGAATATATAGAAACCACGTGGTGGTGGATTATCAGCATCAGACAAAGGTGGACATATATCTCCAAAACGGTACTAACTGCTGGGGTGCGCTTTATAGCAGAAATATGTGAAAGTGAGGTTATGTACAAATCCTGAGTGATTATCATCTACTATAGCGGTTTTACAGAAACATCTTCGTGATTAAATTCAAACAAAGAAATCAATGAGACTCACGGTAACAATCTTTGGGTGCTAAAAAATACCACAGTGATACTGTCTATATATGATGAAGTATGGAATACATAAAACACTGATTAAATATTAAAATAATAAAAACTGAAGATACCTTTTGTTTTTTGAGTGTATACAAAGATAGGTATGATGATGAAGTCTTCAAGAACTGCAATAAATGAACCACAAACTGAACTTTATAGACCACAGAGTACCATAAAGTAAACGCACAATTGCAATACACCGGTACAATAAAGTACTACCTGGCGACGTTACTGTTCCGGTACCTACGCAGTTATAAATCTGTCTTGTGCGGAGGCCTTGGTCGGGGATAACCGCTTACTATGACTTCTTGTTGAAGAAATAATCAACTTTTTTATAAGTCAACAAATCCCGAAATGCATATCCATTCCACAAATCTACAATCATAACGGTCATAAACGTCGTAGTTTCGTAAAACCTATTTCTGTGCAAAACAAATAGATATCGCAACTTTTATGGCTGCGCCACCGTAATATCCCCCGTAATAACTCCAACATTAAGCTGGTAATGTCGCATTTCTATCGTTTTGCGTTTGTTTTATTCGCGATTACAATGCCAGTTTCAAACTTGCTGATGTCTGATTTGCATTGAATAAATGAACCAGGAATGCTAGATTGATTGACATACTGGAAATGGGACATATTTACACAATTTTTTGAAAAAAGGATAAATATTACGATTGATAATATTTGCGCCTGGATCACTGATCTATATAAACTGAATAATTACAATCAATGGAACAGACTCTGGAAAGTTGCCAGTGCATATTTGTCAGGGACCTTAATTAAGATAAAATTGTAGATTTGTCAAGCAATAATATTTATACATAGTACAAGCTTTCATCAGTTTTATCTCATATTACCTCTCCATAAGAGCATTCATGCAACGCATTCACTATTTCTTCATATCTTTATTCGTAACATTTCCGCATTTCTGCATTGTTTCTTCCAGGTATATTCTTGAATAGAGTAGGCGTTATCTGCAGCCCCCGTTTGATGTTATGCTGTCGTATCCTGTTTCAATGGGTTGACAGTTCGCAAACAAAAGAATATTATCTTTCGCTAAAAAATGTACATCTGCTTTTATGGTCTTGCTATGGAGTTTGGAAATGTAGCTACTTATGTTTGGTACTAAGAATATGTCAGTTAATGTGTGAAAAATCGTGGGGTTATGGGAGAAGTAGAATTTTATTGGGCATCCCCTCGTCCGCCATCAAGTTTTGACTGGAGTGATGATTTTGAGAACCAGCTAGTGCCATGGAGGCTTGGGGTCAATTTTAATCTAGGCTGGATTTGTTAGGAGTGATGTCAAGTATATTGTGTATAAATTTCATCAAAATCCGCTAAAGCGTTTGGGGGCTACAGAACTTTTAACGTTGTGCTTAGTTGGAGGTAGCTATTGGCGATTGAAAAAAAATCAAATTCGATTTACTCAAAAACATTGAGGTATTGAGGGTTGATTATAACATGATTTGTGAGGAGTGATGTCAAGTATATTGTGTATAAATTTCATCAAATTCCGCTAAAGCGTTAGGGGGTTACAGAATTTTTAACGCTGTGCTTAGTTGGAGGTAGCTATTGGCAATTGAAAAAAAATCAAATTCGATTTACTCAAAAACATTGAGGTATTGAGGGTTGATTATCACATGATTTGTGAGGAGTGATGTCAAGTATATTGTGTATAAATTTCATCAAATTCCGCTAAAGCGTTAGGGAGTTACAGAATTTTTAACGTTGTGCTTAGTTGAAGGTTTGGCAATTGAAAAAAAATCAAATTCGATCTACTCAAAAACATTGAGGTATTGAGGGTTTATTATAACATAATGTGTGAGAAGTGATGTCAAGTATATTGTGTATAAATCTAATCAAAATCCGCCAAAGCGTTAGGGAGCTACAGAATTTTTAACGTGGTGCTTAGTTGGAGGTAGCTATTGGCATTTGAAAAAAATCAAATTCGATTTACTCAAAAACATTGAAGTATTGAGGGTTGATTATGACATAATTTGTGAGGAGTGATGTCAAGTATATTGTGTATAAATTTCATCAAATTCCGCTAAAGCGTTAGGGAGTTACAGAATTTTTAACGTTGTGCTTAGTTGGAGGTAGCTATTGGCGATTGAAAAAAAATCAAATTCGATTCACTCAAAAACATTGAGGTATTGAGGGTTGATTTTAACATGATTTGTGAGGAGTGATGTCCAGTATATTGTGTATAAATTTCATCAAAATCCGCTAAAGCGTTTGGGGGCTACAGAACTTTTAACGTGGTGCTTAGTTGGAAGTAGTTATAGACATTTGAAAAAAATCAAATTCGATTAACTTAAAAACATTGAAGTATTGAGGGTTGATTATGACATAATTTGTGAGGAGTGATGTCAAGTATATTGTGTATAAATTTCATCAAATTCCGCTAAAGCGTTAGGGAGTTACAGAATTTTTAACGTTGTGCTTAGTTGGAGGTAGCTATTGGCGATTGAAAAAAAATCAAATTCGATTCACTCAAAAACATTGAGGTATTGAGGGTTGATTTTAACATGATTTGTGAGGAGTGATGTCCAGTATATTGTGTATAAATTTCATCAAAATCCGCTAAAGCGTTTGGGGGCTACAGAACTTTTAACGTGGTGCTTAGTTGGAAGTAGTTATAGACATTTGAAAAAAATCAAATTCGATTAACTTAAAAACATTGAAGTATTGAGGGTTGATTATGACATAATTTGTGAGGAGTGATGTCAAGTATATTGTGTATAAATTTCATCAAATTCCGCTAAAGCGTTAGGGAGTTACAGAATTTTTAACGTTGTGCTTAGTTGGAGGTAGCTATTGGCGATTGAAAAAAAATCAAATTCGATTCACTCAAAAACATTGAGGTATTGAGGGTTGATTTTAACATGATTTGTGAGGAGTGATGTCCAGTATATTGTGTATAAATTTCATCAAAATCCGCTAAAGCGTTTGGGGGCTACAGAACTTTTAACGTGGTGCTTAGTTGGAAGTAGTTATAGACATTTGAAAAAAATCAAATTCGATTAACTTAAAAACATTGAAGTATTGAGGGTTGATTATGACATAATTTGTGAGGAGTGATGTCAAGTATATTGTGTATAAATTTCATCAAATTCCGCTAAAGCGTTAGGGAGTTACAGAATTTTTAACGTTGTGCTTAGTTGGAGGTAGCTATTGGCGATTGAAAAAAAATCAAATTCGATTCACTCAAAAACATTGAGGTATTGAGGGTTGATTTTAACATGATTTGTGAGGAGTGATGTCCAGTATATTGTGTATAAATTTCATCAAAATCCGCTAAAGCGTTTGGGGGCTACAGAACTTTTAACGTGGTGCTTAGTTGGAAGTAGTTATAGACATTTGAAAAAAATCAAATTCGATTAACTTAAAAACATTGAAGTATTGAGGGTTGATTATGACATAATTTGTGAGGAGTGATGTCAAGTATATTGTGTATAAATTTCATCAAATTCCGCTAAAGCGTTAGGGAGTTACAGAATTTTTAACGTTGTGCTTAGTTGGAGGTAGCTATTGGCGATTGAAAAAAAATCAAATTCGATTCACTCAAAAACATTGAGGTATTGAGGGTTGATTTTAACATGATTTGTGAGGAGTGATGTCCAGTATATTGTGTATAAATTTCATCAAAATCCGCTAAAGCGTTTGGGGGCTACAGAACTTTTAACGTGGTGCTTAGTTGGAAGTAGTTATAGACATTTGAAAAAAATCAAATTCGATTAACTTAAAAACATTGAAGTATTGAGGGTTGATTATGACATAATTTGTGAGGAGTGATGTCAAGTATATTGTGTATAAATTTCATCAAATTCCGCTAAAGCGTTAGGGAGTTACAGAATTTTTAACGTTGTGCTTAGTTGGAGGTAGCTATTGGCGATTGAAAAAAAATCAAATTCGATTCACTCAAAAACATTGAGGTATTGAGGGTTGATTTTAACATGATTTGTGAGGAGTGATGTCCAGTATATTGTGTATAAATTTCATCAAAATCCGCTAAAGCGTTTGGGGGCTACAGAACTTTTAACGTGGTGCTTAGTTGGAAGTAGTTATAGACATTTGAAAAAAATCAGATTCGATTTACTTAAAAACAATGAAGTATTGAGGGTTGATTATTACATAATTTGTGAGGAGTGATGTCAAGTATATTGTGTATAAATTTCATCAAAATCCCCTAAAGCGTTAGGGAGCTACAGAATTTTTAACGTGGTGCTTAGTTGGAGGTAGCTATTGGCATTTGAAAAAAATCAAATTCGATTTACTCAAAAATATTGAGGTATTGAGGGTTGACTATTACACAATTTGTGAGGAGTGATGTCAAGTATATTGTGAATAGATTTCATCAAAGTCCGCTTAAGCGTTAGGGAGTAACAGAATTTTTAACATGATGCTTAGTTGGAGGTAGCTATAGACATTTGAAAAAAATCAAATTTGAGTTACTCAAAAACAGTGAGGTATTGAGGATTGACTATTACACAATTTGTGAGGAGTGATGTCAAGTATATTGTGTATAGATTTCATCAAAATCCGCTAAAGCCTTATGGACTTACAGCATTTTTAACGTGGTGCTTAATTGGAGGTAGCTATAGACATTTGAAAAAAATCAAATTCGATTTACTTAAAAACAATGAAGTATTGAGGGTTGATTATTACATAATTTGTGAGGAGTGATGTCAAGTATATTGTGTATAAATTTCATCAAATTCCGCTTAAGCGTTAGGAACTTACAGAATTTTTAACGTGGTGCTTAGTTGAAGGTAGCTATAGACATTTGAAAAAAATCAGATTCGATTTACTTAAAAACAATGAATTATTAAGGGTTGATTATTACATAATTTGTGAGGAGTTATGTCAAGAATATTTTGTATAAATTTCATCAAAATCCGTTGAAGCGTTAAGGAGTTACAGAATTTTTAACGTGGTTCTTAGTTGGAGGTAGCTATAGACATTTGAAAAAAATCAGATTCGATTTACTTAAAAATATTGAGTTATTGAGGGTTGACTATTACACAATTTGTGAGGAGTGATGTCAAGTATATTGTGTATAGATTTCATCAAAATCCGCTGAAGCGTTAGGAACTTACAGAATTTTTAACATGGTGCTTAGTTGAAGGTAGCTATAGACATTTGAAAAAAATGAAATTCGATTTACTTGGAAACATTCAGGTATTGAGGGTTGATTATAACATGATTTGTGAGGAGTGATGTCAAGAATATTGTGTATGAATTTCATCAAAATCCGTTGAAGCGTTAAGGAGTTACAGAATTTTTAACGTGGTGCTGAGTTGGAGGTAGCTATAGACATTTGAAAAAAATCAGATTCGATTTACTTTAAAACAATGAAGTATTGAGGGTTGATTATTACATAATTTGTGAGGAGTGATGTCAAGTATATTGTGTATAAATTTCATCAAAATCCGCTAAAGCGTTAGGGAGCTACAGAATTTTTAACGTGGTGCTCACTTGAAGGTAGCTTTAGACATTAAAAAAAAAAAAAAACGATTTACTCAAAAACACTGAGGTGATGAGAGTTAACTTCCGTTAAATTTGTGGGGAGTGATGTGAAGTACATCATGTAAAAATTTCATCAAAATCCGCTAAAGCGTCAGGGAGTTGTCCTCCTTCTCCACTATGTCCAGTGTAGTTAACCCACATTTTCTTTTATTTTTCAAAAACAACAAAGGATAATATGTAGTTGAGATCATGCTCATTAGAAAGAGGAGGAAATTTGCTACGTTTACTATAAATAAGGTCTATTCCAGACCTCCTCACAAAACTCAACACCACTGTCAAAATTCACTCACTTATAAACTTATAAACTATGTCTAGTGTTGTTACCCCACATTTTCCTCTATTACTCAAAAACTACCAAATATATTGAGTTGAGAGTATGCTCATTGGAAAGAGGAGGAGATTTACTATGCTGACTATGTATTTGAATAATTTGAATACTCCCAGACTTTTTCACAAAAAAAATTTACTCACTTACAAACTTATAAACTATGTCCAGTGTAGTCAACCTATATTTTCTTCTATCACTCAAAAACCACAAAAGATATTGAGTTGAGAGTATGTTAATTGGAAAGAGGAGGAAATTTGCTATGCCAATTATGTATTTGATCACTCTCAGAGCTCATCAAGTAAAGAGTTATCTATTTTTATTTTCTCTCTTCCACCTCCTTTAGCAAACCTATTTACTTGTAAGAAATTTGATAACTGGTTGAAGTCGAGCTCCGCTGTAGTTCCTGTCGGTCTGATGCGCCGGCCGGCCGGTGTTATTTGGATAGTTTGAATAAATGCTATAATGAATTAGTGGCCATTTTCATTAACCTGCAGCACCAGAAGCTAATACAATTAACATTAACATCCTGGTAATCAATAAATTATGCAAATATTCTCTGTTACTGCTAAACTATAACAAGCAAACCGCAAGAAGCTTACCTAATAGACACTAATAAGTGCCTTCCCTTCATTTAGCAAAACGCCAACCATTACAGACTCATTTGGAAAATCATCAACTACATGTCGCATAAATTCCAAACTATCTATTAAAATATTCGTTATGTCCTCCTTTTTCCCCGTTTTATGGAGAACAGATGTTGTTACACTTTAGCTAGGCTCCTGCGGCTATAGGGCCCGTTAAAATTATTCTTAGTCATCTGCTACTGGTCTCGATGTTCACTGATGCCAATATTTATATTTAGCTGAAGAAATCATTGGGTTTTGGTGTTTTGCCTGAATTGCTGCGATGGTTGATTTGGTACAATGGTCAGTGGCGTAACTACCTTGGATCTATTCAAAAATGATCCTTTATTCAAGTTCAATCAAAACCGGTCATATTCGATATATCCCAAACTGACCCAATTTACGATTATAATCCCTATCACGACAGAAATTCTACGTTCTAGATAGACCAAATAGGCAAATGTCACGAATATTGAACAAAAACAAACGATCTGTCTAAGCTGTATTTACGTGGCCCATGATATTACTTTCTCCCCGGCAAAATTGCTTTTGCCATAGCGTGGAGAATGAGTATAATGTTCTTATGTGGATTTGTCACAGATTTTATGGGAAGCATGAATCGAGAGGATAAAATTGAAAATGGAGGTTATATAAGGGTTCCTTTCACTATCAAGAGATCCTCTATGCTGTATATTTACGTACCTTTTTTTTTAATTTATGGCTCGTCATGTAATTAATTTTACCTTGTACAAGAAGAAACAAACAGCGCACTTATCCTTGAACGAAGTGTGAATGGCCGATCTCTAATTATTTCCAAAATAACTTTTCTACAAGCTTGAGTCTCACTTCAATTTTCCACTCATTGATTTTATGTTCACCGTCGATGGTTAATGATATGGCATGGGATATTTATCGGCGCGGTTACAAAAAATCTAAGGCCATAAAAACTTATTGACATAATAAATATGAAGAAAATTTGACGCTCGTTTTTATTTTACGTCCGTCTCTGGTGTTCTTATGAAGAAATCGGAGAAATTAGGAACAGGTTTCACAAAATAAAAAAGCATGTAAAAAACTAGTTTCAGTTCTTTCAAATATTTTTAGTGTGAATGTTATAAAAAAATTGGTGAATTAGATCACATTTATCCTTGAAAATTCACTTAAAAAATATTTCTCGATTATGATGGTCAAAAACCTTCCCAACGCCAACAACAATCATATTCAAAGTCACAAAAGATCGAAGGTTGTTGTGCTCACCAGAGCAAATTAATAATTTACCTACTGAAACGCGTGTGATTTTTGAGATATTGAAATAAATGTAGAACTGTCATTTTTTTATGAAAAATAAAAATTGTTTAAAAAAACATATATGATCTTTAGTTTTGGATAAATTGAGTATTTTTTTTTTAATTCAACAGTAGTTTAAGGACTTCTTCAAATGTTGGTTTAAATTTCCATAAATGGTAAACAAAAGTTAAAAATGCTTGAGAACGATACGAAAGTTTGGAAAAAAAAGGTTTTAAAGTCTTTAGTTTTGGAGATTTTTGACAGGTAGATAAATAATTTTCTACTATAAAAGGATTTCAAAAACAAACCCACTGTAAACTTCGTTAAACATTAAAAAAGAGTTCAAAGCGCTCTATAATAATGAAAAAGTTCGAACAACTTGAAAAAACACGTTAGTATTGAAGTTTTTATAATAATTTAAAAATTTTGACTTCACTGGTTTTGGAAATTGTTAGAAATCTAGTAAAGAACTTTTGAAGTTTTATTTGAAGCTTCCTCAAGTCCATTGGATAAAATTAAAAATGTTTTATAATGGTGAAAAAAAGTTCAAGAAAACTTAAAAAAAACAGTTAAATGTCACTTGAAAAGTATAAACCTTCTTAAATGATAAAACAAAGTTAAAAATGCTTGGAGTCTTTGAGTTTTTTCTATAAACGAGTTAATTTTTTAAATGCTAATCAGAAGTTAAACATGTTTTATAAAGATAAAATGAAGCTTCAAATTTTACAAAGAAAAATTACAGAAAATGGCAATACGTAGTGATTTTTCGGATTTTTCCAATTAAAAAAAAACTCACAAGTCCAGGCTGATTTCCGAGTGGTTCCTTGAGTGCTACCGAATTTGTTCATATAATATAATTTGTAGAAAAACCTGTTTAATCTTCAATGGTACCAAGTTCAAGTCGCTAGGTGCTTTGGTTTGTGAGATATTGAAATAAATATGAAACTGTAATTTTTTGTGTCAAAAATGTTTGAGGCTGATTTTCGAGTGGTTCCCCGAGTGGTACCCAATTTATTCATAGTATATAATTTTTTAGGGAAATTTGGGTAGACTTCAATAGTACCAAGTCCAAATCGATAGGTACTTTGGTTTGTGAGATATTGGAACAAATGTGGAACTGTAATTTTTTGTGAAAAAACCTGTTTAGACTTGAATGGTACCAAGTTCAAGTCGATAGGTGCTTTGGTTTGTTAGATATTGAAATAAATGTGGAACTGTAATTTTTTTGTGTCAGAAATGTTTGAGGCTGATTTTCGAGTGGTTCCTTGAGTGGTACCGAATCTATTCATATCATATACTTTGTAGAAAAACCTGTTGAGTCTTCAATGGTTCCAAGTTTAAGTCGATAGGTGCTTTGGTTTTTGAGATATTGAAATAAATGTGAAATAATAATGTCTTTATTTAGCTTATATAGCTACATACAAAAACAATATAAATAATAATAATGGCATAATGATTATAAAAAGATAAAAAGTGTATAATAACAATCAATAAATAAGTACAAACATATTTTAAACAATTAAAATTCATGCAACACATATTCCCTCAACAGTTTTTTAAAAGTTGTTAAGTTATCACAGTTCTTAATATGGCTCGGCATTTTATTGTAACCGGAGAGACCTCTGTTTAAGATTGAATTACTCATCATCTGACTAGAATTTCCTCTATTGACTAACATAAAATCATCACAGTTTCTAGTTTGGTAATTATGGATGTTCTTAAAACATTTTACTCTATCACAGATGTAGTTCGGTAACAATTTATTTCTAATTTTATAAATAAAGGTGTTAACATTAAACATTATTTTTTGTCTGATAGACAACATACCACTAACGTCTAACATAAGATTAATTGGAGTGTACCTATTACATTTTAAAACTGTTCTCATCGCTCTGTTTTGAATCACTTGAAATTCTCTAATTTTATAACTTGGTAGGCTGTACAATAAAGAGGAACAGAATTCGAGATGGGGAGCTGCTATACTATTATACAACAATAATTTTGAATACATTGACAGGTTTTTAGCTACTCTGGAGATAAATCCGATCTTTTGGGAAAATTTCCTCATTGTATAATCAGCATGAGGACGGAAACTCAATTCGGAGTCTAGTATAACTCCTAAATACTTAATTTGTTGTTCATACACTAAACATTCATTGTTAATTTCAACTCTCAAATTTGAAACGTCAATAGATCTTAGTTTATGCTTTTTGGCAAAAATACAATATTTTGATTTGGCCGTATTTATGCTTAATCTATTGGTACAAAGCCAATTATACAGTTTCTTCAAGTCATTGTTCATTTCAAGCTGTACCTGGTTCAAATCATCCCCCACCACATACAACATAGTATCGTCTGCGAATAGTTCGATTTTACTGTTCTCCGTGATAGTGACAATGTCATTAATGTATAATAAGAACAACAATGGACCCAGGACAGTTCCCTGTGGTACGCCGTGACGAGTAAACTTCAGGTTAGAAATACTGCCTCCAAATTTAACAGCTTGGGTTCTGTTTGACAAATATGACCTGAACCAATCGAGAACAGAGCCTACTATACCAAACCCCTCTAATTTCTGTAACAGTATACTCCTATCAATAGTTTCAAAGGCTCTCCTAAAGTCTAAGAATACAGCCAGTACATATTTATCACAATCCACATGTTTGAGGAAATCACTACATAAACCAACAATCACAGTTTCACATGAATGGCGCTCTCGGAAACCAGACTGATTTGACACCAGGATGCTGTTCCTATCACAGTGCTGCTGTATTTGTTCTTTAACCACAAGTTCCAAGAGTTTTTCATATGTAGGTACAGTATTTATCGGCCTAAACTCCTCATGTCGTTTCGTATTTGTAATCTTTGGCACAGGAATCACAGTTGAGGTTTTCCAATTCTCCGGGAATGTTCCTGTTGAGAGGGATGCATTTATGATGTCCAATAGACGATTTCCGACTACACCAAATATATCCTTTAAAACACGTGTTGATATGCCATCTTCTCCACCTCCAACATTTTTCATATTTTTAACATGTTCCTTAAGTTTTGACATTGTTACGGCTTCAAAAGAGAAAAATTCTGGATACACAGGGCTTTCTAAACCATTATTCTGTATGTATGTCGGTTGAGGTATACTGGACACAATTTTATCGACACTGTCAATAAAATAATCATTGAATTTGTTTGCTATGTTCCCTTTGTCAGTGATTAGGTCGTCGCCAAATAGGATTTCATTCACCGTAGATGGGTTTTTTTCCGGAAGTAAAGTTTTTAAATGCTTCCACATTTCCTTCGAGTTATTTTTATTTTCATCAATTACCCCTCTATAGTAATTCTCTTTTTCGATTCTAATTTTATCAACTATTAAATTTCGAATTTGTTTGTAATCATTCCAACTATGCTCACTTTTTTCATACACTGCTCTCTGATACATTATATCTCGTTCTTTCATCATCTGGACTATTTCATAAGTGATCCACTTTTTTTGGGAATATTTGATATCAACATGTATTGTTTGTACAGGACACATTTCATCTAGAAAAGTACGAACATTATTCACGAGTGCATTTGCCAAAATATTTACATCTACGATATTGTTATTCCAAGAGGTGTTCAATATTGAATTTTGTAATAGTTCTGTGTTATACCCACGCATGCATCTTCTCTTCACGGCAATTCCAATATTTTGGTTGTTGGCTCCTTCAATATTCAGTGACAAAATGGAATGATCACTAATTTTAGGGGTTAAGTGGACGGAAGCCTTCAGCAATTTATTATTGGTAACAATGTAATCAATTAATGTTTGACTTCTGTCTGTTATCCTAGTTGGAGATTTCACAATTTGTGTAAAACCATTTGAATAGATGTTTTTCAGTATTTTGTCCCCATAAAAAGAGCTTCTCGAAATATCGAAGTTAAAATCACCCATAATAATGACACCAGACAATTAATACACTTAGTTACATTACTCGTACAGTTTTTCAATTCATGATCACCACTACATTTAGGACAAGCGAGATTTTCTTTGCAATCGTTCTTCAAATGTCCGTACTTGCAGCAATTAAAACATCTCAGTATCCCATAGTCGTTATAAATTGGACATCGGTTCCATCCTACATTCAGCTTTTCTTTGACTATAATCACACTGTAAGTTTTCGAATCGACTTCAAATACAATATTAAATCTTGTATTAAAGATTCTAGTTTTACGGAGAATTTTTAATTTAAAGTCTTTATCCTTATCATCGATATCATTTTGCTTGATAATTTTTTCCACAATGAGTTCGTCGCTAGTATAATCATTTTCATCAAGCCCCACTATTTTAATTCGATGTTCCTTGATTTTTGGCCGATCAACACAATAATCATTTCCAAGTTTATTCTGAATCTGGTGCTGAATGTCAACAATTTTTTTGTCGCTGCTGCAGTTCAAAACAAGGCCTCCGGTTTTTGTTTGACGACCCATTGATAAGCCAATTCCCATATCAGTTGGATTCACTTTTTTCTTTAAATCACTTTTCACCTGTGTAACGTCTTTATTTGTCGATTTTTGTGTCACAACTAGGATTTCCTCGTGTTTTTTTACAGCAGAAGAGTATGTTTTAGGCGGTTGAACGGTTTCATTTTGTTTCTCTTCCCTTAGGCGTATAAGTTCATCTTTCAAATTTTGATTTTCGGACACTAAAAAATCTACCTTTTTATTTAATTCATTCGTATTTTGAACCAGAATCTCCAACGTTGAATTGATCATTTCAATTGTACTTAGATCAATTGGTATGTCGTCGGTTCGGCTCCGTTTTCTCGATCGATCCGGTTTATTGATCTCACTGCTTCTAACCTCATTTTTTACATCACAGCACGCCTTGCACTTCCATATGGATTTTCGCAGATGGAACCCTCGGGGATCGATGTTTTCACACTTTCCGTGATAGCATAGACTACATTTCACGCATTGTATAACAGATTTAATATCTTCGAACTGTAATTTACACACAAAACAGCGAATATCAGGACCGCTCGCGTCGTCAACAACCTCGCTCGCTGACATCTCGACCCGATGAAACTGTAATTTTTTGTGTGAGAAATGTTTGAGGCTGATTTTTGAGTGGTACCGAATCTGTTCATATTATATACTTTGTAGAAAAACCTGTTGAGTCTTCAATGGTACCAAGTCCAAGTCGATAGGTGCTTTGGTTTGTGAGGTATTGAAATGAATGTGAAATTGTAATTTTTTGTGTCAGAAATGTTTGAGGCTGATTTTCGAGTGGTTCCTTGAGTGGTACCGAATCTGTTCATATCATATACTTTGTAGAAAAACCTGTTGAGTCTTCAATGGTACCAAGTCCAAGTCGATAGGTGCTTTGGTTTGTGAGATATTGAAATAACTGTGGAACTGTAATTTTTTGTGTCAGAAATGTTTGAGGCTGATTTTCGAGTGGTTCCTTGAGCGGGACCGATTTTATTCATATCATATAATTTGTAGAGAAACTTGTTAAGACTTGAAGGGTACCAAGTCCAAGTCGATAGGTGCTTTGGTTTGTGAGATATTGAAATAAATGTGGAACTGTAATTTTTTGTCTCAAAAATGTTTGAGGCTGATTTTCGAGTGGTTCCTTGAGTGGTACCGAATTTATTCATATCATATAATTTGTAGAGAAACTTGTTTAGACTTGAATGGTACCAAGTCCAAGTCGATAGGTGCTTTGGTTTGTGAGATATTGAAATAACTGTGGAACTGTAATTTATTGTGTCAGAAATGTTTGAGGCTGATTTTCGTGTGGTTCCTTGAGTGGTACCAAATTTATTCATATTATATAATTTGTAGGGAAATTTGTGTAGACTTCAATGGTTCCAAGTTCAAGTCGATAGGTGCTTTGGTTTGTGAGATATTGAGATAAATGTGAAACTGTAATTTTTTGTGTCAGAAATGTTTGAGGCTGATTTTCGAGTGGTTCCTTGAGTGGTACCGAATTTATTCATATCATATAATTTGAAGAGAAACTTGTTAAGACTTCAATGGTATCAAGTTTAAGTCGATAGGTGCTTTGGTTTGTGAGGTATTGAAATGAATGTGAAATTGTAATTTTTTGTGTCAGAAATGTTTGAGGCTAGTTTTCGAGTGGTTCCTTGAGTGGTACCGAATTTGTTCATATCATATAATTTGTAGAGAAACTTGTTTAGACTTCAATGGTACCAAGTCCAAGTCGATAGGTGCTTTGGTTTGTGAGATATTGAAATAAATGTGAAACTGTAATTTTTTGTGTCAGAAATGTTTGAGGCTGATTTTCGAGTGGATCCTTGAGTGGTACCGAATTTATTCATATCATATAATTTGTAGGGAAATTTGTGTAGACCTCAATGGTTCCAAGTTCAAGTCGATAGGTGCATTTTGTTTTTGAGATATTGAAATAAATGTGAAACTGTAATTTTTTGTGTCAGAAATGTTTGAGGCTGATTTTCGAGTGGTTCCTTGAGTGGTACCGAATTTGTTCATATCATATAATTTTTAGAGAAACCTGTTTAGACTTCAATGGTACCAAGTCCAAGTCGATAGGTGCTTTGGTTTGTGAGATATTGAAATAGATGTGGAACTGCAATTTTTTGTGTCAGAAATGTTTAAGGCTAGTTTTCGAGTGGTTCCTTGAGTGGTACCGAATTTGTTCATATCATATAATTTGTAGAGAAACTTGTTTAGACTTCAATGGTACCAAGTCCAAGTCGATAGGTGCTTTGGTTTGTGAGATATTGAAATGAATGTGAAATTGTAATTTTTTGTGTCAGAAATGTTTGAGGCTGATTTTCGAGTGGTTCCTTGAGTGGTACCGAATCTGTTCATATCATATACTTTGTAGAAAAACCTGTTGAGTCTTCAATGGTACCAAGTCCAAGTCGATCGGTGCTTTGGTTTGTGAGGTATTGAAATGAATGTGAAATTGTAATTTTTTGTGTCAGAAATGTTTTAGGCAGATTTTCGAGTGGTTCCTTGAGTGGTACCGAATCTGTTCATATTATATACTTTGTAGAAAAACCTGTTGAGTCTTCAATGGTACCAAGTCCAAGTCGATAGGTGCTTTGGTTTGTGAGGTATTGAAATGAATGTGAAACTGCAATTTTTTGTGTCAGAAATGTTTGAGGCTGATTTTCGAGTGGTTCCTTGAGCGGTACCGAATTTATTCATATTATATAATTTGTAGAGAAACTTGTTTAGACTTGAATGGTACCAACTCCAAGTCGATAGGTGCTTTGGTTTGTGGAAATTGAAATAGATGTGAAACTGTAATTTTTTGTGTCAGAAATGTTCAAGGCTAGTTTTCGAGTGGTTCCTTGAGTGGAACCGAATTTGTACATATCATATAATTTGTAGAGAAACTTCTTCAGACTTCAATGGTACCAAGTCCAAGTCGATAGGTGCTTTGGTTTGTGAGTTATTGAAATAAATGTGAAACTGTAATTTTTTGTGTCAGAAATGTTTGTGGCTGTTTTTTCGAGTGGTTCCTTGAGTGATAGCAAATTTATGTGGACTTCAATGATACTAAGTTCAAGTTGATACCACCTTGACGTCATCAGCAAAACATGTTTTTAAAATATGTACCCAAATGCTGAATAATTTATTTGGACATCGCGAGAACGACCACTTCGCTACATTACCAGAAACGTGGCTTGGCTTAGTATTCCAGTGTGACGTCATCAGGCTTGCTATTATTACGAGCTGCTGATATCTCAAGGATTTCAGTCGATTGACTGTGACGGTGCGTTTTTTGTTCTTGTTTTTGACAGTTATGAAACGCAATTTTCAATAATTCATTACTACATAGCCATAAGTAATGGCCATTCTTTAGTTTACTAGTACAACGAAAAACATTCATCAACCATCATACGACCATATGGCGAATGGCAGTAAAGTTCCGTTCGATAGTGTCATTGTGTATTTTACCTTATAGGGAAAAAGACTATAAAAGAGAGAGATTGTTTTGATCCGGACCGCAAATAAATTCCTAATACTGCGCTGGACGTGATTCAAGCCAGCTTGGAGACCAAAATGGAGAGATAAATGAGTTCACTGTATCGATTCCACTATTCCAGGTTCTAGGCAATTTGTTTTGTGGACAAAAAATGCGCCCATTTCGATTGATAGATTGGTACTTGCAATAGTAAATTCACTTGTCCCATACGTGTTTGATAAGTGGATTTTGGCATTTTTTTATCCGGTCAATTAATTACACTCGAACTGCCATTCAATAAAATAACGGATAGAGGCAAGGAACAAATAAACGATAATTGAGCCAAAAAGTTAACCAGGCACAAGGGACGTTGTTACTGACAAGTTGGAAAATGGATTTCGGTGCAAAATGGACTTAAAAGATCGTGTTAACTTTTTGGCGGAAAATATCGATGAGGTTTCGTAATTGGAACATCAAAAAGTTGATGGAGTTTCATTATTACACAACCATGGCGAAGAATTGGTTTCATTAATGTTGTGGTAACTCAATAATGTTTGTATTCGTTAAATTGAGGTTAAGATATCAACCTGGCGACTCAAAAACTACCGAAGTTTCTCAATTTTCCATGGATTTATAAAGAAGATGAGCAATTGAGTTATGTAGTCATAGTTCCCGAGATAGTGATGTTTGTAAGCCTCAAATATTCGTTTAATTGAGTTCAAGATAGGAAGTTATAAACGTGTTTTCTCTTTCTAAATCTCTCCGTAAATTGTTGTTTAACTACACAATGCAACAAAACCCACATATCACGGAAGTGACTGTTATTATTTACAATATTTGTGTCTCAAGTTGACAACAAGAAATGATAAAAATCTCCGAGCAACATTCTTTCACTTCTTATCACTATTGATCAATGAAAATCTTACACATATGTTAATGGTGTAGGTGTGTTGTTGCTATGCAGAAATTATGGATATTATCAAAGGAGTTGATTTATATATTAAAACTACAAAACCTCTCGCAGAGCTCATAGGAAAAAAGACACTTTTTCGTCAGTATTTACTGACAAAAATAGGCATCAAAAAATGTGTCTGTTTATCGCGTGCGTCGATCAAAAAATCCCAAAAATATGATTCAAGGTGTGTCACAGAACCAGTTGTGACTAAATCATATATTCAGCCTAGGAATGCTAATTAGGTGTTAAAAAAGTCAAGCAATAATATGTTTTGGTTGTACGTTACAAGACCAGAATTTGTTTGCTACTCGTAAAATTCAGGTTTCGAGGTCATCACATACGGTCAATAGACCGGTGGAAGAAGTTGCTGTTTATGATCAATGGTACCCAAGTTGATTGGTGATTACATTAGGTGGAACCGCATGGTAGTATGGTTGTGGTTTGGACCCTATTTATTGAGGTCCACGAAAAAGCTTGAACCTCAATGAATGTACGAAAGCTTTATTTCATCAACAAGGAAATGTTTGCGCATTATTGCTGTGCATCATCACTGAAGTTTTCACTGTACCTAACTACTTCACGTTTTGAATTCAAGTGAATTTTCCATTCTTTCCAGCTTGACCGACTTTTAAATTCTTCTGGTACCGTTCAAAAAAATTGGAAAATAATGTTTAACTTTAAAAGGCTATACAAAATAGACTGGGAGGGTTGAAGAGGTGATATTTTGAGAAAACACTCTTCCCAGATTCACAAAGAACTCACATCATTTGCATTGCATAGTTTTTAATTTGGGATTTATACATTTTCTGGTACATATCATTGAAAAAAATAGAAAAAATATCTTTGCACGTTCTTTTTCCTCTGCGTTCTTTATTCTTCTTTTTAAGTGTCATTTTCACTTTTTTATGTCTTTTTTGCAATTGGAAACCTTTCAAGAGATGTTGCATTGTTTTAGCAATTTTCGTGTCCTCTACGTTTTTTATTCTAATTTCCATTTTCCTCTTTAAAACCTTTTTGAGGATGTTTGTTTGCATTTTTTTAGTTTTTTTTTCACTTTCAATGTTTTATTTCCTTTATGTTTTTTTATCCGACTTTTTTTGTTGTTTAAAAACTAAAAAAAAGGTTAATTTTAATTTTTTAGTGTTGTTTTCCACTCACATATCTCTATTGAATTTTTTTATATCTTTTTCAATCTTTAACATTTAAATAATTTTTATTCGCACATTCACTGTATTTTTCTACCAATAACTCATCTTAAATCCTTTACAAAAATGTAAAATTAACAATTTTTTGAGATTTTTAAGCATCCATTTTTTGACTTTTCACTTCCTTTGCAGTGACTTTTTTGATTTTATCATTTTTTTTTAACTGACGCTTTTTTCAAAGATTTATTACGTTCTGTTTCTGAGAGTTTTTCACTTTTCTTGTTTTTTTTTTCAATTCAAACAATTTTAATGTTTGTTTGCTTTTTGAGTAATTTTTTACTTTTTGAATACCCTACGTTTTTTTATAGACCATAATTTTGGAACTTATGTTTGACTTTTTTCACTTTAAAACCTTTTCGAGGATGTGCTTTTGCATTTTTGATGACTTTTTTGTCTTTTTGCCATTTTTAAATATTTTAGAATTGTTTATTTGCATTTTTTTAAGGTGTAACTACTCTAGGTTCTTACTTCTTACTTCCACTTCTTTAAGGGCTTTTTCACTTTCTCAATGTTAACTTTTCTACTTGACAACTTTTTAAGGATGTTTATTTGCATTTTTAGCAACTTTTGCGTCCTCTTCGCTTTATAGTCTACATGTTGGTCCTTTTTTTTCACTTGCAAACAATTTTAAAGATTTTCATTTTTTAATAATATTTTCCATTTTTCATGCTATTTTTCTCTTTTTAACTTATCCAGTCTGTTATTTTTTTTAACTTTTATTTTTAAATTTATCAAGCAGATTTTTTTTTAAGATTTTTCCCACTAAAAGAGTGATCTAGCCATCCAATTTTTGTTTCATTTGAACAATCTCTTTTATAATTGGTGTTTTTTATTCTCTCCACATACATTGAGGGGTTTACTAGTTTCATTTTACAATTCAAATATTGTTTTCCTTTTTTTTGATAGGTAACCACTTCTGCAATAGTTTGTATATTTTCAATTTTTTTTTAATCTCACTTTTCTTTTCATGTACTATTATAATTCTTTTGGGGAGTTATTTCCTTTAATTTTAATTTATCTTACGCATTATAGGTATAGGTGTCATTCTCGACAAGTGAAGTGTCAAATAACACACTAGTGTGTTAAAATCCATAACTCACTAGTCACTAGTGAGTTATGGATTATAACTCACGATCCCGTGACAAACAAACAAACCACCTATCACGTTCCCATTCAACACAACTCATTTATGGTTCCAGTGCGTTGTGTTGAAAATGAGTCACGCAAGAAAGATAATTTCTCAAGTGACTTGTGAAACACAACGCACGAGTGACATACAATGTTTCATCCAACAAATGGAGGAAATCGTTTTTTTGAGAGATAATTATCAAATAAAAGTTTTTGTGTCAGAATGACTAGACAGTGACATGTTTCCATTCTGGTCAAAATTCGTTATTGTTTGTTCGGTTGTCACGGGAACGTGGGTTGTAAATCCATAACTCACAATTGTCTGGTGAGTTATGGATTATAAATCACTAGTGTGTGTTATTTGTCACTTTACTTGTCCACAGTGACATCAATAATGAGATCTATATAACTAGCATGCGTAAGATAATAGTATATAATTCAACCAGTGGGAAATGGCGGTTATCACTCACGAGGATGAAGCGTGATCATCTGAGTGAGTGATAGCCATTTCCCGCGAGTGGAATACTATACTTTTCTATGATTATTAAATAATTGAAGTGAACTTTGCAATATTCAATTTCATTTTGACGGCACTTTTTGACAACAATACTTAAAGTGAGGTTAGGTTATTAACACAATGGCTATAAAACAAGTATGGACGGTCAAATGGGCTGTTTTAAAATGATGGATTCGAAGGTTGACATTTTGTCGAATGTTGTGATTGGCTCTAAAAAAGTAGAGTAATGATATTAGATCATTTCATTGGTTAAACACGATTGCGTAATGGAAAAAAGTCACTGGTATGAGTAACGAGTTACATTAACAAATTAAAAGTGGATGTATAATACATTATTATTGAATAGTCATTATTCAACAATGGTTGAACCCTTCAAGTCAATTTTCTTTTTTATTGTTAAAATGTTCAGTTTGGATTGACCCTGGGAATTTTATATTTGTTGTCCAAGGAATTCGCTCACCACTCCTCTCACGTAAAAATCACCAAACACATATTCCGTGACCCATGACCATGTTAGCTTCGGTATTTTGAACATCGATAATTTGATACACTCAGACCATTACTCTTACTACCATATAATCGCAGCAAAGCCATTTTTCATCAGTAAATGGCAAACCTATTACACAAAGCAGCTCGTTATAAAGTACTTGTCTTAAAAAAACATTCCATTCTAATTCCAAAATGAAATGCAATCTCAAATTTTAAAGGACAATTATTATGCAAGATTTCCTTGCGGCGAAAAATTCGGGTTGCCTGACATAACAGTTCTAATTGAGTGGCCTAATTGGATGTTTCAAAAGAAAAAATTAACGCTTAATTTGAGGGAGAAATGAAGGAATTTTGATTGTTGTTCATTAGGAGGATTTCGAAAGACTTTTTTTCGTTTGTTTTGACAACAAAGACTCCGATAAATATGTATAAAAACAGCAATTCTCATAGACGATTGAATTATTACAAAAATGTCCAGCAAAATGTTTAATGTATTGGAAAAAGACACTATTAAAGTAGTTAAAACATGTATAAAAAGTCTAAATGCTTTTAATTTTTTTTATGTAATTTAAAAGGCATTAATAAGGGCTTTATTGTTTTTAACATTAAATTTTTGTAATATCTAAACAATGAATAATGAATAATTCCAATGATATGTGAAAATGTCTGATACCGTATAACATTATTATGCATATAATAATCATAGTTGAACTAAAATGTGGAATATAAAAAAAATGAAAAGAAAATCAATATAATAAGAACAATAAAATAAAAGTTGAGAAGTTTGAGCAAAGAATATTTTAATGTCTTTTTGTATTTTTATTTTGTTTTTGGGATTTTGAAACTTATTTGAGAAGTTCACATTGATTAGGTTTTTGTTGTTCCTAACACTATAATATAGTATAAGAAGTGGAACCTAAGCTTCACCTGTGCGGCGGGGTATAAGTGGAATAAAAAAAAACTAATAATATAAGAACATGAAAACAATGGGGAATAAGGTTGTGCAAAATGTTTTTATGTGATTTTTCAATGAATAAAAAAAAATCTTTTGCGGAGTAGAACATACAAGATGTTAATAGATCCTTAGGTATATATTTGAAAATTCAGAGGTGCTAATAATTATAGTTTAAAATATTGAAAAGTCATCATTAAATAATTGGAAAGTTTAAGTGGTTGAAAAGTCTATTTTGCGAAGTTTATAAAAAGTTTTAAAGCTCCCAAAAAAATTCCAAATGAAGTTCGAAGACATCAAAAAGTCTGCTCTATGCATTGATTAGATTTTTTTTTTATATTTTGCGAGGTTAAAATTGTTGATATGCACGCCATTGGAAACTTTTAAAATTAGTTTTAAAGCTCCCAAAAAAAATCCAAATGAAGTTCCAAGTGATTAAAAAGTTCGCTCCATGCATTGATTAAGTTTTTATAATGTTTTTAACTGTTAATTCTTGTACTAAACGAAGATATACTGAGAAATTCGTAATATAAAAGCAAAATGTTTTTTTTTTGTTTGTTTTTTTATGATGTTCGTGACTTCCTGACAATTGAAACTTTTGACTCTTTTGCAAAGCTGTAAAAGTAAAATATGCTCCATTGGAAAGTTTCACTAAGTTTCACAATTTCAAATACACATTTGGATATTTAATAGTCCAAAGTTTCTTAAAAGGTTGAAAACATTGAAAAAAGTCACTGATAAAGTAAATTAAGGCTCCTTAAAAATTTCTAAAAGAAGTTTTAGTAGTTGAAAAGTCTACCCTCGACACTGACAAGGTTTTTACTGTGTACACAAAGGTATATTAACAAATAATGCTTATAAAAAAAGTTAAAAATAAAAGTTTTAGTGGAATATAAAACAAGGAAGGTTGGGCAAACCGTGTTTTTTTATTTTTTTTTGTTTGTGACTCTGACGAATAAAACAAAGTTTTTGGACCCTTTTGCAGAGTTGAAATCACAAAAGATGTTGAATTTTAAAAATAATTTTAAATACTCCTCTAGATGTTTAAAATTCAAATATGCCCATAAAAGTTTCCGTGAAGGTTAAAAACTTAAAAAAATACTATTAAAGTAAATTAATGCTGTTTAAAAAATCTAGAAGAAGTAAAAAAGTCACTGACTTGGTTTGTATTGTTTGCAACACTTATTTTTTGTAATAAACAAAGATATACTTAATATTCGAAATTTTGTCTAACACTGGTGTTTTTCATCAAATTTTCATTTATAATAATGATTATCAAGAAAATTATTGAATTTTATTTTTGTTCAGCTTGAAAAATTTTTTTTTTTTAAACCAAGGATGTCAACTGAAAGACTTAAAATATTGAAAACAATCAATATTAAAGTACCTATAAACTTCTACTAAAATTTTTAAAATCCTAAAAAAAGTCTAAATGCAGTTTTAAGTGATTTAAATAATTAAGTGAGCTTATAAAAAAATTAACAATAATCAAAAATAAATTAATTATTATCTTGTAGGTGATTCTTGGAAATGGAAAGAAAATAAAACAATATGTTCTTACCGTTTTGGCGACGTTTCGTCTATTAGACTTCATCAGACTGGAAAAAAAAGATAAAAATTGCAGTACCCTTGAAACCACCAGATTACAAAACGAATGTCAGAAAATATGAAGTTACATTTGTGCATTCCATCCAAGATTCAAGCCGGAACGGTTTATTCTCTTTTCCGCTCATTGATTGTGTGAATATTGTGAATAGACGTAGTAAAGTTTCGTGATTGACTCATTCAAATTAAGGGCTTATGAGTGATGTAAATATGTTAAACAAGGACAACCGACTTGAAAGATAAAGTGTAAATTTATTGGACTTCTACTGTGACGTCACGACGGGATACAGGCGTTTCTGGTGGGAGGAGCTAGGTGTAATTTCCAATAATCAATAACTACATTATTCAGAGCTGCAGAATTATTTCTTAAATGTTGACAAAAATAAAATCGTCCATGTGAATTGCGCTTTTATAACAGCATATTCGCAAACGGTATCGTTAATTCCCCAAGAAGATCTAGTAATGCAGAAGGAGAACCGGGGCTTCATAATAGTTCCAGAAAGAAACACGCAATCTAACAGATGTCCCATCATACCGTTACAAATTACACCGGAATGGACGCGACTAGTGCGATATATTTCCTGGTCGTTAACTTTTTGTATTGTCATTTTGGCCCATTATCTAATTGTCTTATAATTTTGGATAAACCCATTTGGCCTTATCTTTCTAATTGAAAATAAATCAAATTACATTTCCGTATGGCTATAGAAGAGGCCGAGAGCATAAAATTCCTAACGGCGTTTTTTTTTTCTATCTTTACGATTTCAGATGAATTAATTATTTTTATCGCAAAGTGTGCAGTTCAGTTAGTTCTTGGAAGTGTGCCGATGTTGGTGATAAATTGATTATTGATGTTCGCGAGCTGGGATCAGAGAGGAACAGATTGAGCAAATGGAGATTTATGTTGCAGAGTCACGATAGATTATTGAAAATGTCGAAGGTGGTGAGGAGGAATTGAGAATTGGACAGGCAACTAGTGAGAATGTATTCATCAAATTAGTTGAAGATTGAAGACAAGTTATTGAAAGAGCTAGAGCAGAAAAACATAATAACATCTTCTTGGTGTTGAATATATTGGTGAATAAAGCAAAGCTGTATCTTTTCAAGTTTCTGGGTTAGACATTTTTTTTTGTCCCTTTTGGACGTCAATTAATTTGAAAGCAGCATTTCTTGGAAATCGTGTCAATCACTCTGTGAAGTTTGTTGGTGGTTTTGATAGAAAATTTGGTGCTGAATCGATTGGTGAAAAAAGCAAAGCTCTATTTTTTTTAGTTTTTGAGCTATGAATTTTTTCTTTGTCTCATATTTTGAGCGTCACTAAACTTTAAAGCAAAATTCCTTGGAAATTTCCTCGATCACCCTGTATATTTTGTTGGTGATTGTGATAGAAAATTTGGTGCTGAATCGATTGGTGAAAAAAGCAAAGCTCTATTTTTTTTTGTTTTTGAGTTATGAATTTTTTCCTTGTCTCATATTTTGAGCATCACTAAACTTTTAAGCAAAATTTCTTGGAGATTTCCTCAATCACCCTGTATATTTTGTTGGTGATTTTAATAGAAAATTTGATGCGGAATCGATTGGTTAAAAAAGCAAAGCTCTATCTTTCTTAGTTTTTGAGTTTTGAATCATTATCTTCAGTGTCAATTTTTGGTCGTCACTGAACTTTAAAGCAAAATTTCTTGGAGATTTCCTCAATCACCCTGTATATTTTGTTGGTGATTTTGATAGCAAATTTGGTGCTGAATCTATTGGTGAAAAGAGCAAAGCTCTATCTTTCTTAGTTTTTGAGTTTTGAATCATTATCTTCAGTGTCAATTTTTGGTCGTCACTGAACTTGAAAGCATAATTTCTTGGAGATTTCCTCAATCACCCTGTATATTTTGTTGGTAATTTTGATAGAAAATTTGGTGCTGAATCTATTGGTGAAAAAAGCGAAGCTCTATCTTTCTTAGTTTTTGAGTTTTGAATCATTATCTTCAGTGTCAATTTTTGGTCGTCACTGAACTTGAAAGCATAATTTCTTGGAGATTTCCTCAATCACCCTGTATATTTTGTCGGTGATTTTGATAGCAAATTTGGTGCTAAATCTATTGGTGAAAAAAGCAAAGCTCTATCTTTCTGAGTTTTTGAGTTTTGAATCATTATCTTCAGTGTCAATTTTTGGTCGTCACTGAACTTGAAAGCATAATTTCTTGGTCATTTCCTCAATCGCCCTGTATGTTTTTTTGGAGGTTTTGATAAAAAGTTTGGTGCTGATTCGATTGGTGAAAAAAGCTAAGCTCTATCTCTTATAGTTTTTGAGTTATGAATCTTTTCCTTTTCTCAATTTTTGGACGTCACAAAACTTTAAAGCAAAATTTCTTGGAGATTTCCTCAATCACCCTGTATATTTTGTAGGTGATTTTGATTAAAAATTTGGTGCTGAATCGATTGGTGAAAGAAGCAAAGCTCTATCTCTTATAGTTTTTGATCTATGAATGTTTTCCTTTTCTCAATTTTTGGACGTCACTAAACTTAGGGCAACATTTCTTGGAGATTTCCCCAATCAGCCTGTATATTTTGTTGGTGATTTTGATAGCAAATTTGGTGCTGAATCTATTGGTGAAAAAAGCAAAGCTCTATCTCTCATAGTTTTTGATCTATGAGTGTTTTCCTTTTCTCAATTTTTGGACGTCACTAAACTTAGGGCAAAATTTTTTGGAGATTTCCTCAATCATCCTGTATATTTTGTTGGTGATTTTGATAGAAAATTTGGTGGTGAATCGATTGGTGAAAAATGCAAGGCTCTTGTTTTTTAGTTTTTGAGTTATGAATTATTTTCTTGTCTAAATTTTTGGGCGACACTAAACTAAAGCAAAATTCCTTGAAAATTTCCTCAATCACCCTGTACATTTTGTTAGTGATTTTAATAGAAAATTTGATGCGGAATCGATTGGTTAAAAAAGCAAAGCTCTATCTTTCTTAGTTTTTGAGTTTTGAATCATTATCTTCAGTGTCAATTTTTGGTCGTCACTGAACTTGAAAGCATAATTTCTTGGACCTTTCCTCAATCACCCTGTATGTTTTTTTGGTGGTTTTGATAAAAAGTCTGGTGCTGAATCGATTGGTGAGAAAAGCAAAGCTCTATTCTATTTAGTTTTTGAATTATGAATGAATCATGAATTAGAATAATCCCAATGATATTTAATAATGTTTGATACCGCATAACATTTCCATGCATATTAATATTATAATCATAAAAAAAATTGAAATATTTAGTTAAAATGTGGAATATGAAAAAAACTAACAAGAAAATCAATTCTTTAGGAACAACAAAATAAAAGTTGAAAAGTTTGAAGTCTTTCTGTATTTTTATTTTGTTTGAGATTTTACGTGAGTTTCTTAGAATATTTGAAACATTAAACACATTTTTACAAGGAGTTTTAAAGCTTCCAAAAACATTCCAAAAACTATTTTAACTGATTTGAGAAGTCCATAACTCTAGTTAACATTATTAGGTTTTTGTTGTTCCTAACCTAACACTATAATATAGTATAAGATGTACCAAAGTGGAACCTAAGCTTCACCTGTCGGAGGGGTATAAGCCAGGGTATAAGTGGAATAAAAAAAAAACTAATAAGAAAACAATTAAAATAAAAACATGAATTTTTATGTTGTCTCAATTTTTGGATGTCACTAAACTTGAAAGCATAATCTCTTGGACATTTCATCGATCACCCTGTATATTTTACTAAGGGTTTTGAAAATTTTTGAATCGATTGGTGAAAAAAGCAAAGTTCTATCTTTTATAGTTTTTGAATTTTTCCTTTTCTCAATTTTTGGACGTCACTAAACTTTAAACCAAAATTTCTTGGAAATTTCCTCAATCACCCTGTACATTTGGTTTGTGATTTAAATAGAAAATTTGATGCTGAATCGGGTGGTGAAAAAAGCAAAGCTCTTTTTTTTTTGTTTTTGAGTTATGATTTTTTTTTCAGTGTCAATTTTTGGACATCACCTAACTTCAAAGCAGAATTTCTTGTAAATTTCCCCAATCACCCTGTATATTTTTTTGATGATTTTGATAGAAAATTGGGGGCTGAATCGATAAAAGGAAAAAAAGGTGTGTTTTTTCGTTTTTTAGTTACGATTTTTTTTAATGTGTCCATTTTTGAACGTTGAGCTTTAAAAAGTTTTCTTTCAGTTTCACCGGTTTTTTAGAATAATCCTAAACAACTCCATAACTGCCATGTCATTTCCATGAGGTACGAAAAGTTCTTATAATGAGGAGTGACATATCAAAATTTCATCCATCTTAGAACAAAACTTAAATTTTAAAATTAATTTTGACCCCCGCCTATTTTCGGACGGTTTTTTTCAACTTTATGGGATTTTTATACGGAAATGTTTTCTCTAAATTTAATGGGGAATTGTCTGAGACATTCAGCGGTGTAAAAAATCAATACTTCATTTCTGTTACAATCATTTGATTACTTTTAATATATTCTTCTGAGATACACACTGGTGAAAAAATCAGAAGCGTATCTCGTCTTGTTTTTGAGTTATAATTTTTTTAATTAAATATCTTCGGCCATTTGATGGAAAGATATAATTACTGATTATGATAAAAAAAAACACGTTCCTTAAAGAAAACATAAAATACAACGTTTCACGTTTCAAAATAAGAAAAAAACTCAATAAAAAATTAAAAACAAAACTTTGGAAAAAAAATCTATTAAACATTTAAAAAATACCTACAATAAAATAATAAAATCAAAACATAAAATAAACCAAAGGAAAAAAGAGAATGTGAACAATGATTTGAAATCTGGAAATGAATCCCAACTAAAAAATGAAATAAAAAATAAAAAAAACGATGATTTTGGTTTAAAGAAAAAAAATATTCAAAATTGTTATACATCGAAAAATAAATTAAGGTAAAAAGCAAAATGCATCATTAACTAACTACACTACAAACTGGAAGTTGAACTCAACAAAACGAGATAAAGAAAATATATCTGAAACACAAAATGAACTGAAGAAAAAACAATGTAAAAATTTTAAAAATGAAAATAAATTTAAAAAAATTCGGTACAAAACAGAATTTAAATGAGGAGATGGAAAAAAGAAGATGAACCAACGATGGGATTTGGAAGATTTCCATCAATGATAACTCTTTTCTTCTTCACCTCGTCATTTTCAATAACTTTTCTCAAGATCAGTTTACAATTTCTGTGTTTATCTTGCGAATATTGAAGATCTTTCTCCATCCATTATTCATTCAAAACAAATTAAGGAGCTTCGCCCCAACAAGACACATTTTCGAATTCTCAGAACATATCGGCCTAAAAACCCATATGGGCACACCTCAGACAAATTGGGTACCATATGCAAATTACGTGATTGGTTAGCCCATATTTTCTCGTGTATGAAAACGTGGGAGTGGTAATATACATAAATTCGTCATATTCTGTGAGCTTAGACTGGAATCGCACGATATGATGTAATCATGCGAACAGTCCGCACGATCTTAACTCTTACCAGAAATTTCTCCAATTTCCATAAATGACGATCAAATCCAATTAATTCGAATACATGTTAATTTTAAAGCGGGCATCATTCGATCGATTTGAATATATCAATGATACATGACAGGCTGAACTGCCTTCCAATGGGATAATTAACGAGCTCGGCCATTGTCCCAATCAAAATGCTAATTGATGGTTAAATTAGGTCCCATTAAAGATCTAAATCAAATGTGGTTATTTGTGCAAATTGATGTTCATATGGATTATACCACAAATGGCATTGGGTTGTTTATGAATTGCGGTTTTGATGCTAATTGGGATTTGAAAGACTTACTTAATTATTTTTTTTGATTTCATCAGCTGTTTTAATTTTATATCTTCAAACTTGTTCCAGTTTATTTCCAGAACTTTTAAGGAATTTAACTGTTGTTTTTGGATTTTTATTTTTTTTATTGTTATTATTGCATGTTCTTTTTATATTCAGTGTATTCTCCTTCTAGTAGTTCTCTAGCACTTCTAAGGAATTTAATTGTTTTAATCTTGTATCTTTATTTATTCTCTTGTTATTATTATTGTTAAATTAGTGAGTTATTATTATAGTCCAGTGCAAAAGTAAAAAAGATAAACAAATAGAATACTTATCACTAAAAATTGTACAAGATTATACTCACACTTACACTTGAAGTGTAAGTAATTTTCTACAATTTATTAGTAGTATTCTAATTTTGTATCTTTTTTACTCTTGCTTTTTGTTCTTATTCATGTTTGATTCAATGTGAAATCAGTGTTATCAACTTTTTTGCAAATTATTGTCCATTATTATCACCGTTTTTCAAGATTTTTTTAAATTTGACAGAATATTCTTGTTGGTTTGTTTCAATTTTTATTGTTGTTTATTTATAATTCTTGATTCCAAATTATTTATTTTTATAGGGAATTTATGGACTGGAAAAATTTTGAAAATGTAAAGAATATTCGCTCATCTTGAAAGTCCAGAAATAATAAAAAAAGATAACAATGTCGAGTAAATCTTGAATAAATAAAATAGCAGCAAAATAAAACTAATTTCATCACCAAGAAAAAATAATTAAATAGGTACTCAGATGGTCAAAAACGTTCATTGCTAGATTCAAATAAATAAAATTGCCTATTACAAAAATTTAAACAAAAAATAATGATAGTGGAGACAAATCAAACATTTATCTGAGATATGAACAATATCATTGTGAAGATGATTTCTTGAACCGTATACCTATGAAAAAAATCATCAGTAAAGGTAAATAATGAAATAATTGAGTCCACAAAAAAAATGATGAAAACCAAGAAAAAATAATAAAAAATTTCAAACTATGTATTTCAAAACAAAAAATCTCTTATGATGAATGTGTGATCACAAAAATCAATAATCTATACAGGGTCTTTGAAAAACATTGGGCAAAAATAAAAGGAGTGATTCCTGAGGTCATTCTAAGAAAATAAGTTCCAAAAAACATAGGTCCAAAAACGTATCGTTTTTTTTTTCAAAAATTGATGTTATCTTGCCCGCCCTCCACGCCACTGGACACAATATTTTTTATCTATTGTGTCAAAATTAGCCCCTTATTACTAACAACAACGCTGCCAAATTAAAAAAAAAAACGGTCAAAATTTTACTGAACTATTAAAAAAAAAAAGATTTGAAAAAACTTTACCCTGTATCATAGAAACGATGCGTTCTCGGACCTATGTTTATTAAAACTTTTTTTCTTAGATAGACCTCAGGAATCAATCCTTTAATTTTTGCCCAATGTCCTTTGAACACCCTATATAATCTGCTATATCACACCATGTAACAAAATTAAGACATTTTTCAAAAACTGAATGGAAAAAGATAAAAAAGATAAAAAAAAATGACAACGACAAGATTTGAGATTTACTGTGCAAAAATAATCTTAAATGAAGTATTCGTAGGAGGAGATAAACAGAATAAAAAAACCCTAAAAAAATAATTAAGAAAAAAAATCAAGCAGTAAAATATCCTCTCAAATACGAAAAACTTTGCTTAAATTTTTAACAATGACAAATTGAATAATTGAACCCGCGAACTGGAGGAGTGATGGCATTAGTGAGGAAGGACTTAAAATATAAACTTATAACGGTGGAATGTGTTCAAAATTATGTGTGGTTATTGTCGATACAGACTATCTGGACTGGACTAAAGGTGTTGTGTAGTGTCCTGTATCATCCGCCGCAACAGGAGAATGCAAAATTTTTGGAATACTTCGATGGCTACTTGGATAAGGTTAGTGATTTTAATGGCACCAACATTATTATGGGTGATTTTAACTTCGATATTTCGAGAAGCTCTTTTTATGGGGACAAAATACTGAAAAACATCTATTCAAATGGTTTTACACAAATTGTGAAATCTCCAACTAGGATAACAGACAGAAGTCAAACATTAATTGATTACATTGTTACCAATAATAAATTGCTGAAGGCTTCCGTCCACTTAACCCCTAAAATTAGTGATCATTCCATTTTGTCACTGAATATTGAAGGAGCCAACAACCAAAATATTGGAATTGCCGTGAAGAGAAGATGCATGCGTGGGTATAACACAGAACTATTACAAAATTCAATATTGAACACCTCTTGGAATAACAATATCGTAGATGTAAATATTTTGGCAAATGCACTCGTGAATAATGTTCGTACTTTTCTAGATGAAATGTGTCCTGTACAAACAATACATGTTGATATCAAATATTCCCAAAAAAAGTGGATTACTTATGAAATAGTCCAGATGATGAAAGAACGAGATATAATGTATCAGAGAGCAGTGTATGAAAAAAGTGAGCATAGTTGGAATGATTACAAACAAATTCGAAATTTAATAGTTGATAAAATTAGAATCGAAAAAGAGAATTACTATAGAGGGGTAATTGATGAAAATAAAAATAACTCGAAGGAAATGTGGAAGCATTTAAAAACTTTACTTCCGGAAAAAAACCCATCTACGGTGAATGAAATCCTATTTGGCGACGACCTAATCACTGACAAAGGGAACATAGCAAACAAATTCAATGATTATTTTATTGACAGTGTCGATAAAATTGTGTCCAGTATACCTCAACCGACATACATACAGAATAATGGTTTAGAAAGCCCTGTGTATCCAGAATTTTTCTCTTTTGAAGCCGTAACAATGTCAAAACTTAAGGAACATGTTAAAAATATGAAAAATGTTGGAGGTGGAGAAGATGGCATATCAACACGTGTTTTAAAGGATATATTTGGTGTAGTCGGAAATCGTCTATTGGACATCATAAATGCATCCCTCTCAACAGGAACATTCCCGGAGAATTGGAAAACCTCAACTGTGATTCCTGTGCCAAAGATTACAAATACGAAACGACATGAGGAGTTTAGGCCGATAAATACTGTACCTACATATGAAAAACTCTTGGAACTTGTGGTTAAAGAACAAATACAGCAGCACTGTGATAGGAACAGCATCCTGGTGTCAAATCAGTCTGGTTTCCGAGAGCGCCATTCATGTGAAACTGTGATTGTTGGTTTATGTAGTGATTTCCTCAAACATGTGGATTGTGATAAATATGTACTGGCTGTATTCTTAGACTTTAGGAGAGCCTTTGAAACTATTGATAGGAGTATACTGTTACAGAAATTAGAGGGGTTTGGTATAGTAGGCTCTGTTCTCGATTGGTTCAGGTCATATTTGTCAAACAGAACCCAAGCTGTTAAATTTGGAGGCAGTATTTCTAACCTGAAGTTTACTCGTCACGGCGTACCACAGGGAACTGTCCTGGGTCCATTGTTGTTCTTATTATACATTAATGACATTGTCACTATCACGGAGAACAGTAAAATCGAACTATTCGCAGACGATACTATGTTGTATGTGGTGGGGGATGATTTGAACCAGGTACAGCTTGAAATGAACAATGACTTGAAGAAACTGTATAATTGGCTTTGTACCAATAGATTAAGCATAAATACGGCCAAATCAAAATATTGTATTTTTGCCAAAAAGCATAAACTAAGATCTATTGACGTTTCAAATTTGAGAGTTGAAATTAACAATGAATGTTTAGTGTATGAACAACAAATTAAGTATTTAGGAGTTATACTAGACTCCGAATTGAGTTTCCGTCCTCATGCTGATTATACAATGAGGAAATTTTCCCAAAAGATCGGATTTATCTCCAGAGTAGCTAAAAACCTGTCAATGTATTCAAAATTATTGTTGTATAATAGTATAGCAGCTCCCCATCTCGAATTCTGTTCCTCTTTATTGTACAGCCTACCAAGTTATAAAATTAGAGAATTTCAAGTGATTCAAAACAGAGCGATGAGAACAGTTTTAAAATGTAATAGGTACACTCCAATTAATCTTATGTTAGACGTTAGTGGTATGTTGTCTATCAGACAAAAAATAATGTTTAATGTTAACACCTTTATTTATAAAATTAGAAATAAATTGTTACCGAACTACATCTGTGATAGAGTAAAATGTTTTAAGAACATCCATAATTACCAAACTAGAAACTGTGATGATTTTATGTTAGTCAATAGAGGAAATTCTAGTCAGATGATGAGTAATTCAATCTTAAACAGAGGTCTCTCCGGTTACAATAAAATGCCGAGCCATATTAAGAACTGTGATAACTTAACAACTTTTAAAAAACTGTTGAGGGAATATGTGTTGCATGAATTTTAATTGTTTAAAATATGTTTGTACTTATTTATTGATTGTTATTATACACTTTTTATCTTTTTATAATCATTATGCCATTATTATTATTTATATTGTTTTTGTATGTAGCTATATAAGCTAAATAAAGACATTATTATTATTATTATTATTATTATTATTTCTTAAAGGGATATACATATTTTGGGCAAATTTCATCGTTTTCATTCGTTAAAAAAAAAAATTGTCAACATTAAACGTGAGTAGTTTTTGCCAAAAAGTTTTCTGAATAACCAACAAAAAATCTGGTCTACATAATAAGGGAGCCAGAAGACACCGAAAAAAAAATGAGAAGCACAAAAAGTCGTCTTGAAGTGAACTACTGTGAATAATTAAAAAAAAAGTAATGACGGGAAATGCAAAAATATAATGAAAACTTGATGAGGCATAATTGAGGCAATATTCTCTCAAATACAAAAAACTTCGGTAAAAGTGAAGAAGAAAAATTATCCATAAATTGAATATTTTCTCAAGAGCTGAATTTTATCACTATTATTTCTGTTAATCCACAATATTTTGCCTCGTAATGTCTCAATAGCTATTTTCCTAACAAGTGTGGGAAGAGAAATTTCCGACACGAGAGTGCGTAGCACTCGAGTGTTGGAAATTTCTTCCCACAAGTGTTAGGAACGATATTTTTTCTACGAGCTTATTGAAAAAAGAATATCAGATTAATGTTATAATGTGAAATTTATTTATTTGAAACAATAACTTGACAAAACCATCGGTAACCTGGGTAGATCAACAGTATAACTTATTCGTTGTCAGAATATAGTGATTGTCATAATTTCTTCCCGCAAGTGTTAGGAACTATATTTTTTCTACGAGCTTATATGAAGGCGATTACTTATGCGAAAACATAACTATCATTGTCATATGTGAAATGTATGTTATTTATTTGAAACAATAATACACAATTTGACAAAACCATCGGTAACCTGGGTGAATAAACAATATAATTATTCGTTATCACAGTGATGTCACTTTTTTTTTTAATAAAATGCGAGTGTACAGAAGTCAAAATGAAAATTTTATTAAAGCATATAAGTATTTATAATGGAAATGGATTACGTTATGAAAACTGAAAACAATTTTATTTCAAAAATGCAATCAAAAATGTTACTTATGATAATTTATATTAAAAGTACAATTATTCATATGTTGCACATTTAAGATTGAAGCTAAATCAAACAAACGGTTTGAGCAAGATGGTACATCATCAGACACAGCAGCATTTATGGTGTCGTTGGAAGTAGTAGCTTTAGCTGCCGGCTGCAGACATGTGGTCGACTCGATTTGATGTATGGTATTATTTTGTGAAACATTATCCGTTGAAATTTTTTTAGCAATTTCCAATTTATGTGCCACTGATTCATCTATGTAACTTTCCGCAACCGTTGAAGATTTCCAACCTCCGTGTCGTTTTAGATCCATAATATCTGTTCCAGAAGAATTGGCCAATAAAGTTGCGGAGGACCTCCGAAAGCAATGTCCGGTAAACTCTTCAGGATTTGGAAGCTTAAGGAATGCGGCTATATCGGAAGGAATTTTCCCAATTTTATTTATTCCTACGCATTGCACTGTACATTTACCATATTGATAATTTATGAAAAACCTTTGATGGGTAGTATTTGATGGACGCAGGTCTATATATTGTCTATAGTACTTCATGTATGTTCCACCGAAAACAACAAATGTTCGTGTTACATGTGTCTTGGTGTCTGGTATTTTGACGACCAAGATGTCTGTTTTGTCTTCGATATTGTCCAAGGATAAATTGGTTAGCTCTTGGCGTCGGCAAGCTCCAGCGATTCCAAATATGGCCACCATTTTGTAAAGCAAATATATGTTGTCCGGAGCTTCGGATAAAAATTTGGCAATATCTTCCTTGGTCAACGTTCTAGACTTCTTAGGTGTACAGCCCGTATTTTTTTGTTTAATAAAGGCAATTACCTTGTAAAATTTGGTGATGTCCACATTTCTCTTCAGCTTTATCATCGTTTTCAACATAGAATATCTGCACCATATTGTGGACGGCTTCAACTTCTTCATAAGTTCTGCAAAATATGCTAGGTAAACCTCTTCTTTGTCCCATGTATAAACGTTTTTTTTGTGGCACCAATCGTTAAAAAGGGAATATTCATGTTGGTATCTAGCTGAGGATTTCTTCGGCAAAGTTTCTAAAGAAGCTGCGTCAGCACAATCCAAAATTTCTTGAGGAATATCGTGTTCCATTCTGATTTTTGTTACGTATTTTAAACAATACACAATTTGACGAAAATGTAAAATTCGAATGTCAATAAAAGCGTGTGGCCATAGAAATCATCGGTAACCTGGGTGAATCAACAATATAATCTATTCGTTGTCCGAGTGATCGTCACATGAAAACTTGTTGTCATAGAAACCATTCGGTAACCTGGTTGAATCGTCAATATAATAATTCGTTGTCACAGTGAACTTTTCCCACACTCGGGAATCTCTTCCCACACTCGGGAATCTCTTCCCACACTCGGGAAAACTCTTCCCACACTCGGGAAAACTCTTCTCACACTGGTGTGGGAAAAATGCCTTTCCATACAGAAAATAATGTGGAAAGAGCCATTTCCCGCACTCTCGTAGAAAAAATCATTATAATTCTCATCCATTTCCCATAAACTTTAATAATATGAATATACAAATGTTGTCAAAAATAACATCGATTGAATTATAATGGCCGAAATAAGAGAATTGTTCCAAAATCACACTTTCATAAGGAAAACCAAAGAAAAAGCTGGATATAAATCATTGAGAATTAATCAAATCAAAAAATCAAAGAGATCCAAACGCCTCGATGTTGATTCCAATTATTTCTGTTATTCCACAATATTTTGCCTCGTAATGTCACAAAATTATTATAATTCTCATCCATTTCCCATAAACTTCAATAATATGAATATACAACTGTTGTCAAGAATATCATCGATTGAATTATAACGGGCAAAATAAGAGACTTGTAGCAAAAATTATACTTTTATAAGGAAAACCAAAGAGAAGGCTAATATAAATCATTGAGAATTAATCAAATTCAAAGAAATCCAAACGCCTCGATTTTGATTCCGATTATTTCTGTTATTCCACAATATTTTGCCTCGTAATGTCTCAAAATTATTATAATTCTCATCCAATTCCCATGAATTTTAATAATATGAATATACAACTGTTGTCAAAAATAACTTCGATTGAATTATAACGGGCGAAATAAGAGACTTGTAGCAAAAATTATACTTTTATAAGAAAAATTTCCTACCAGTCAATTCTAACCAATCATAGGCTTGCATTTTGTTATGTTGCTATGGCAACGACCTAATTTTATCGGAAATTTCCCTGCTCATAATCACGTGACTGAAAGATTAATAAGTGGAAATTTCCCTGGCTTTGCGCATCTGGATGTAGCTCCCATATGATTACAGTGTTGCCGTCCCCACTCTCCCTAACAATCCCAACCCAACTTTCACAGACAGAGATAAGGCAAACGGCAACACTGTGGTTGGTGCATGGGAGCTACATCCAGCCGCGAGTGCTTGACAGCTGTTAAAGACAATGACAAATATTTTTGATAAATGATTTATTTTCAACTTCCAATACAAAGTTGCAATGTTATCAATTATGGGCAAGATTGGTTAAAACTTCCAAATGTTTTATAAAATCCTGATTTCCTTCTTTCTTCCTCAATGGCGAGTAGAGTGAGGAGCCGTAGGTTTCTTCCACTAAATGCGAGGTGAGTCCAGCCGCTACTATTAAATCTTCATATAGTTTGGGCATGAAATTTTCTTGCCGAATCTCCCGCGAGCTCGAATTAAAAACCGGAAATTTGTTCTCGTTGCGAATTTTTCAAGAAAATTCGCAACTCGACAAAATTTCCGGAAATAATTCGAGCTCCGGGAAGATTATAAGTGAAAATTTCCTACCAGTCAATTCTAACCAATCATAGGCTTGCATTCTGTTATGTTGCTATGGCAACGACCTAATTTTATCGGAAATCACCCTGCTCATAATCACGTGACTGAAAGATTAATAAGTGGAAATCTCCCTGGCGCTTTGCATCTGGATGTAGCTCCCATATGATTACAGTGTTGCCGTCCCCACTCTCCCTAACAATCCCAACCCAACCCAACTTTCACAGACAGAGATAAGGCAAACGGCAACACTGTGGTTGGTGCATGGGAGCTACATCCAGCCGCGAGTGCTTGACAGCTGTTAAAAACAATGACAAATATTTTTGATAAATGATTAATTTTCAACTTCCAATACAAAGTTGCAATGTTATCAATTATGGACAAGATTGGTTATAACTACCAAATGTTTTATAAAATCCTGATTTCCTTCTTTCTTCCTCAATGGCGAGTAGAGTAAGGAGCCGTTGGTTTCTTCCACTAAATGCGAGGTGAGTCCTGGGTTATGTTTTTTCCAATGATCAGTTTTGGCATGAAATTTTCTTGCCGAATCTCCCGCGAGCTCGAATTAAAAATCCGGAAATTTGTTCTCGTTGCGAATTTTTCAAGAAAATTCGCAACTCGACAAAATTTCCGGAAATAATTCGAGCTCCAGGGAGATTATAAGTGAAAATCAAATTCAACGAAATCCAAACGCCTCTATGTTAATTCCAATCATTTCTGTTATTCCGGAATATTTTGCCTTGTAATATCTCAAAATCATTATAATTCTCAGCCATTTCCCATAAGTATAATTGTGGAGATTTATCAAATAATATAAATATATTCTCAATGGTATATTCCCAGCACATGCGCTACTTATCTCATGAAGAATAAACCTTTTGAGAATATGCATTCGACATGCTGCTTACATTCCACTGCGAATATACGTCTCGGAACATATAAAGCATATTCCTCACATGAATATGCTTGAATGGAAATGTTTATAAATTAGACTTCTGTAGATTTCACAAAAAAGAGGTCTGAATAAGACGCAGATCGGCATAATCAGGAAAACACATCTTAAATATAAAAACTAATAAAAAAAAAATAAAACGTTTAATATCAAGAAGTAGAAAAAAACGTGTTTGGTGAAAAAGATCAATCATCTCATCGAATTAACCAATTTAATTTTTATTAAAGTATCGACCGACATTAATTGACTCAGAGAGGCGCCAAATGATTGAATTTGAACAAAATGCAAAAAGTGGCCCCATAAATATTCATGGGGCAAAAATCAATACGTACAATAAAAGGTTCTCAGGAGAAAATACTCGAAATTGACAATACAAGACAACAGTGGCAAGAAATGAACATCACCTCTAGAACAAGTGACAAATATGGCCATGTCTTGAAACTGGCCCTCATGGGAATGAATCCGGAATCGTGAATGTCTTTTTGCACCGATGCGACGATTCCCAGTATTTTTATTGATGAGTGGCAAGCAAGTTGATTTATCATAGAGTTTCCATTTTGTTAGTTTGTCATTGAAATATCAATAATCCGTACCTTGACGTCTCTAATCGTAATTATAAGCTTATCGCATTCTTCATTCGCCGGCCCCGTTGATCGATAATTAGAAAAAAGATCTTGAAAGAATGAGCACAAAAACCGGTAATAAAATTTAATTAATAACTGGTTCCATTGGAATGGAATCTATGTAGTTACGAAGAAAATTTCAGTACTTTAATTGAATCTAATTTGGATTGATTTGGAATGCGAGTTTGTGATGAAAGTTTGTTGTTCTTTTCAGTGGCGTCAGTGGAGATTGATTTTGACTTGATAATTAAAAATCAGTTTTTTTCATGCTTTAGAAACAAAATCTCATTATAAATTACGTGAAACAATAATACTAGTAAATATATATGTTTTCAATATTTTGACAAATTTTGTGAATTTGAATGGAAATTGCTCATAGACAACAACTGAACATTATCACACTTCTAGTTATATTATGATGACAAGTCAGTAAAACAATATCATAGCAAAATCAACATAAGGTGAACAATAATACTGCGGTGTTAAATATCAAACAAGGAGGCAAAACGCGCGATCATCTTGTTCCCGCCCTGTCTGCAGTATGAAATTATTTTTGATTCAAGTATCATACAAGGAAATTGGGGTTGTTTACGTTATTGCAACCAAAACGTGTTAATATCCATTTCCTATTCAGGAAATAAACATCATCTTGAAATTTAATTGTTGAACTTGGACTTTACATTACCGCTTTGCTTGCAGTAACCAATGCTTAGTTGGTGTTATTTACAAAGTCAGTATTCGCGCACCTCGACTGTCTATTTCCTGAATAGAAACTGAATATCAACACGTTTTGGTTGTAATAATATAACAACCCCAAGTTCCTTGTTTGATATTTAAGTCAGAAATAATTACATGCTGCAGGCAGTGCGGAAACAAGATGACTACAGATTTATAAATTAAATTTCGAGTTCACCGATTTCGCTCACCCCACCTGATGTTCATTTTTTGAATGGGAAGCGAAAAACAAAACGTGAGAAATCGTTGGTTCCTTGTTCGATTCTTAACAACGCAGTATTATCGTTCTACAATAATTGTTAATTTTGCTATGTTATTGAAGTGTTAGGTGAAGTACTATAGTGAAGCATCTCCACACTGACTAATTTTATCTGTTTGAGGAAATATTCAATTTTTGGGTGATTTTTCTACTGTATTTGAACCAAAATATCTCGTATTTGAGAGGATGTTGCCTCATTATTTTCTTGTTTCGTTTTTATTGATTTTTTAATATAAAGCTTTTTTTTAGTTTTTTAGACGATTTCTTTATTATTTTATTTTTTTCATTAATCAATGATATTAACTCATGTCCAAAAAGAATCTTCATGCGTTGAAAAATTTTTAGTTTTATCAAATGGGGGTTTAAGGGTAAAATGTTTGTTTTGTCATGCATTTCTTCACTGCGATATATTTTTTCAATGTTTATAAAAGTTAATTTTATGTATTTATTTAATTAAAATCTATCAATTAACTTCTTGGACTATCGAAGTATTTGATTATTTTTTCTTTCATCCCTTTTTTACTTTTTCTTGTGTGGTGCTTTTCATATCTATACTTTTCAATAAAAAAATTATTTTTTCATTTGCTGATATGTACAAATTTTTTTTTAAGTTACAGTGACATTTTTCACTAGAAAATTAGTTCAAGATTCATTTCACATTGTTATTCTTTTTGAGTGATGTTTTTTACTTGAGGTTGGTTTTGTTCTCTTTTTGTCAATTTCCTTTACCTGGACATCCCAGAGAGGTGGATCTTTTTCAACATTTTTTTAGTCTATCCATCCCGCATAAAAAGAATCTGTCCGGACATTGAAAGAGAATTAAAAATAATAAATAAAAAACAAAAAAAAACGACAAAAATTACTTTAAATTTTCATATATGTAAGTATACGTCTTTTACCTAGTTATTCAAAAATCATCAGCAAAAACAATTTTACAAAATTTACAACAATATTCCAAATAATTGAAAAAGAAAACGCAAGATTCGCTTAATGACCGAAAAAGGGGCGTGGCCTGATAACAAAATGTGACGTCAACATCCTTTTGTCCATTATCTGTTTGAATAAAGATTTTCAAGATCCAACCCGGAACGGTTTATTTTTTTCTCGCTTGTTGCTTGTTCTCGTTTCATATGAATATTGGGAACGTAGACATGTTGGAGTTGAAGGCATTCAACAATTGAAAAAATACATATCATTGCACCCTTCAATAATCTGTTGACGTCATGTCGCATGTGTTTGTTTTCAGTCAGTATAACAAGCAGGATTTATTTGTTAAACAGAAATAGCGGATTATTACTACCATCTGCAATTTTTTTATTATAACAACACTGTATATAAAATAAATACCAACCAATCTTCACCATCTTGAATGTTTCTTCCTTTCAGGTAAGCCACGGTGACCGACAAGAGAATGTTATGCAAATTGTACTGACCTGTGTAAGTCAAGGAATTTGAAATTTGTTATGGAATCCGCCAAGGTTCAACGAATTATCTTCATTTAAGGTCATTAATTTTTTACTACCTATAAAACTAGATCATGAAATTGCAATCACATAAGGGTACTTATATCCCATCCTTTTCATCTGGTTTTGCAGTTTAATTTAGTTTTATGGAAGATTAAATTTGTTTTTAATATTTTATTTTTAAGAAAACAAAGCCATACTTGAACAATATGTCTGCTGTGTGTGTGTGTGGTTTGTTGGCTGTGACTGCCCACATGATTTTTTTTCGTTTATGCTTTGTTGGAGTGGGCTGCTACCTCTGTTGCTTGCTTGTCATTGACTTTTGTATTGTCTTCTTCTTTAAGAAGTTTGGGTACTACAATGAATAAATACATGAGACAAATCTGAGGTTCATTGGTCGGACAAGATCAGAACGATCACTTCTTGTCCATGTTTAGATTGTGACAGTTGACTGATTACAACGTTGCCAAGTGATGTGAAATTTTATCTAGTTTTCAAGATATGGTGGTGGCATTTGCGCATGTCTATCTTTTCTAGTTTTCGAGGTATGATTTATTCATAAAAGTATTAGTTTGTCACTGTTTCGAGTATATGCTAGTTTAATAATGTTCTTATTTTGGCGACGTTTTAGCCTGTCTTAGGCCATCTTCACTAAACATTATTTTTTTTATAAATATCAATATAATTTATACTTTTCCTTCTTTTTCACACGGGAATTCAATAAAATCAGTATAAAACATGTAAAACACGACATATTAGAGATAAGGAATTTCACATACCCATTGAATGTGTCATAAAATACCTCTCCACATATACCGGCTCTATCTAAAACCCATAAATAACCCAATTCAATTCAGTTCCACCATCCAATCTCCCTAAACTTCTCTTTAATGATAACAACAGCAATAAGCTCTCACACCGAACACTTATGGCCGAACCATTAGCATCTCAGCTATCTGAAAAGATCTCTGAGCCCATCCGACTTGTCGCTTTATGTGCTACAAAAGCGCAGCTTTTCCCCCAATGGATCTCAACAGCTAAATGTCTAAATGCCTAGATCCCCGATGGACGTTGTTTAATGTTCCCAGTTTGTGTCTTGCATTAATAAAACCGTTTATCTGTTGCAAGACGGAATTGCTGAAAAGCACTGCCACCTGCTCTGCGGTCTACGTGTATTCATGCAACATAAACAGTGTTGTCACAAGTGGGGATTTCTCCCTATACGAGCCGCCACTGGCCTTCATAAAGCTTGACTTTTTGTCCAAGCAAGTCCAGAATAAATAATGTCTGACATGTCCATGGCATTAGCGAAGTTTTATTCACTTATCCATGTAAACATCGAATTGTTCTGAACTTGAACGTGGCCAGATTAATCAAGCTTAATCAAGTTACAAGTTAAAACCCTATCGAAGGTTTTCAATTTCCTGGAAAACAACCGGTTAAGCTGATTTTTAGCTTATTGGGCTGAATCATTACTGTTCCTGATTTTTTATCTAATATGGTTTTTATCAGCCTCACTTGCCTCAAGAAACCACGCCTTTGTTGCGAAATGGTCTATTATTGTCATAATGAACACTACGAACGTATCAACCCCTTTTTACTCTAATCTCCGCCCATTTCAATGTTGATGTCAGTGAATCACGCCCACCAACATCTCCATATCATTTCATTGGTAACTAGTGGGATAATGTCATACGTGCGAAGTTCAAGTCCAAGAGTCCACCTAGGTACCCGATTTGAACAAAATCAATCAGAAAATAATAAAATAATGATAACATAATTTCACTAAATCGGTTTTCAAATAATTTCTCGAATAAATTCCAAATACAACCTAACCCAAAGAACGTATATATGAATATCGAAGTTGAACGAAATAAATTGAGGAATAATAAAATTTTGCAAACATAACCTCACTAAGTCAAAAATACATCAACTTTTCCCCATATACAGAATTTTAACAAAATCCTTTGAAAAATAACGAAGCTTTGCAAATATAACCTTACTTCTTACTGTGAAAAAATAGATAAGAACCATTCTTATAGCAACATAAATGTGGATTTTTTAAGAGAACGGTACCAGTTACGGTGATGGTACCAAGAACATTATTTGTTTAAAATTAAATTATCTACAACTTTTTCAAATAACATTTTTATGTAAAACCAGTGAAACTATCAGGTGCAGCAATATTGAATCATGAGTTTCTGATTCACTTAACGTACATGTTTCTATAAAGTGGATTTTTTGGAAAAATGGTACCACTTACGGTGATACCACTAGGGACATTTTCTGTTGAACATTAATTTACAACTTTTATTTGAGATTTTTTTCATATCCAGCTCCTTTTATAAATTATAGAAACTACACACGCATGACCAAAGTATTACACACTATAAATAAAACAAGCCCTCTTTTTTGAGGCCACACCCACTTTAAACGTCAACCGATTTTTATCCAAATCTCTTGAACATTCTTCACGAGAGGGCTTAAGGCATATTATAACCACTCCCTCAAATCAATGACCACGCCACCTTCCCAGGAGGGTGACATCTTTAAGGGAGTTGAAACAACAATATTCACTGAAAGTGTCCCCCTTGACCTTAAAAATAAAATGTCTCAACGATTTTTCAGCAGGCTTCACTTGTATATTTGAGGTTATGTGAATCTGCAAAATGTTTGCCTTTAACTACACTATTTAACCTTGTTTTACGCCGTGTCACAAACTGCCAGCTCCACCGAAATCTTCTTCTGATTGCTCGAACGATCCATAAATCATCTGACCTGGCACACAACGCATTTATCAGAGCTGTACTCAGATTTCGCGGTTCAGTTTAAGCCGTCTAGACCTGTCCCTATTCCAAAAAGTAACGTCTGATAGATTAGTCTTATATTTGCTACATCTATAATCCGATCTGTATATTCTCAATGAAAAAACGAATTCATTCAATTTATTTATTTCAGTCAGAATAAAGTGGAGTACGTCCCTGGGAAGCTACCGCGTGCTTCTGTTTACATCGGCGTGACTCAAATGAAGTAGGATTTTTTATAGAAGAAGAATAACCATATGAGAGAAGATCAGTTTTCGCAGACCTACAAGTGAACAAGTGGCAATTGCCTTTTAGATTTAAGGAACCAGTGGCGTATCCAGAGGAAAGGGTTTTTTTGCCCAATTTCCACTTAGTCGTTCAATAAGGTCCTGATTTGCCATATTTACTTCCTAGAAACACCTTTCACCAGATTTTCTGTCACCAATTCAATAAAAATGACTTGAAATACACTATCAGCGAATAAATGTATTCCTCTTCAATATTCAAGGAGAGTGTATCCTTTTTTTATCGCTATAACTTGTCGTTGAATACTCGAATGATTTTCCTTGATCTTTTAAACTAAAAAGTTGATACGAGGAATTTTTCTCACAAACGGCAACGTTGGGCATCAATCAAGCTATTAGAAATGCGTTACCATGACGTTAATAGATGCTTCAAAGTGACGGTTGTTGTCATTTTCCAGTAGAAAATAATTTACTTGTGCTCGACAAAAAGATTTAGTGTGGCAATTATTCCAAAAAAGTGCTGTGTTTCTGGAGCTTCTTCATGGACGGTTGGCCGATTTTGAATACCTAATATGACCTGAGGTCGTTGAGTTCACCTGATTTCATACTTAATCCGTGTTAAACGAGAGGTTTATTGTTTATTGTTATTGTAATCAATAACGGCTGTCTTGAATATGCATCTTCATCGGCGCAGTAATCTATGATGAACAGCTTGAAATTTTCCAAGTTGTCTACAGGTTACTTTTGTGTATTGTGAATATCAATTACTAAGACATACAGTGCATAAACGAATTGAGAATAAACAAAAAATCGATGTCCGCCATCTTGTGGTTATTTTACTCCAAACAATTTTATCGTCGGAGTTAAGTAAAGAGTCCGACGTCAGCTTAACGTCAGGGTTTGTCCTAGAAATCACGTCATTTTTCACGATGTTTTTCAATTAATAATAGAGTGAAACCAGAGTCAGAACGTCGGAGGTCCGAGTCCACCTGAAAATTACGTCAGAGGTCACACTTTATTACCAATAGGCAGCAACGTTGACAAAACGTGCCCACGTCGCCTTGACACATTTTTAACCAAAAATTGTGGCTAGATTGACGTCAAATAAGGTCAGATTTACTTGCTGCATTCTGTCAGATTCTCTGACAATGGACAGTAAATAGGATTACTTGTCACAATCACACTTGTGACCCCAGTTAACACATATGTGACTTTGATGTAACATTTATGTAATTCAAAGTAATTATGACTCCCACAATAGTTTTTATGTAAAAATTATGTAACATTTATGTGGAGAAAATTATGTAACCTTTAGATCTTTCTTAATTACGTATATTTTACGTAAAATACGTGATGTAACATCAAGACATAAATTTTACATAAACAAATAGATGTCTCTATTACATAAGCGATTTATGTCAATATTATGTAAATTTTATATTAACATGTGACATTTGGAAATCAACAACCGCAAGAGTCATGCGCAAATCCCAAATCGAGCATTTGGTCATCTCATCCACGCAGCTTCTCCCCAACAGAGTTGAAGTAGAAGCCATTTTGTCATTTTGTTCGTGTTCTTTTTCTGTGTTTTGGTTGTGTTGTTTGACCAAAGCCGTACCATCTCGCAAAAATAAATGATTTTATTGTACTGAAGTGAAAAGAAAAGCATTCATTTGCATGTGTTCTTGATAAAACCCCATGTACCGTTACGTTACTCAAGCAATAGAGTCTGAGAAAAATATCGTTTTGTGTCAGGGAAAAGGTAGGTTATGTTGTTATGTATTTATGTTTGGTGGTTTGGTAGCTGATATTCATAGACGTTATCTAATTTCTATGTTAATAATTATTATTATAAATTACTCCATAATATTCACTTCAGATCAACACTGGACAGCCACTCCTATTGCAAGCGTTCTATATCGTCTGAATGCCGCTAAACAAGAAATTTTGCGAGCCAAATTGGATGAAATACTACAGCAAGAAATTGTGGAAGAAAGCTAAACCCTCCGGCTTTCTACGTGATTTCTTGCTTATATACACAAAAGTACGTAATATAATAAGAAGAAGATAAGAGTAAGGTAAACTATATTTATATAGCAATGATATAAATTTTACGTAATGTTTACATAAATAAATCGACATAAAATTTACCTATCCTTTTTTATATAATAATGTTTACATAAATGTGATATAAAATTAACATGCAGTCGTTGTAGGTTAAAGTTCACTCTCTGGTTACCTTATTCTTATTATTATATCATATTGATGTAACTGGTAACTGGTGTTACATAATTTTTACATCAATATTATGTTTTTGTGTTTGCTGGGACGTCACTCGATTCAGGACCGGACTTCTCTTCATACTAGTAATTGTTATCTATTTGGTTGTTATGCTTGTTGAACACAAAAAAATGAAAATTGGTCCGGCTGAATCAATAAATGAAAAAAGTTGCACTTCTTATTGATTATTTTAACATGGTTAGAACGTACGTTGTAACAATTTTCTCATTAAAAAAAACATGCAGTTTTCAAGTAGTAATTAAGATCCACGTGACTATAGCTTAATGTGCGTTGTGCGTATCAAATGCTTGAAGGCACTTAACCGAGTCCTACACATTTTCTTCAGCTAGGAAATGATTCAGTCCCAACACAATGCATGTTTCGCAAATCTGAATCATTTTTCCTGTTCGCCGCGAAGAAATGTGTATTGTATTCCGCGTTTTGATTTGCAGTACCGTTAGCAAAATTATTGTTTTCCGGGCAACGAAGATGGGCTCTTTTAGAGCCATTATTTCGCTTGCGCCATCGACTATCCTAATTTGACCATTATGCAATTGAACTTTGAATTGAATGAAAAAATATTACAAATTTTTTAATTCAAACGTTTTTTATCTTCAATAATAAGGAAGCAACTATATAATATGGCTGGTTTATTAGAAATAAATTTGCTGAAAATCCATAAAATATGTCATTCTCATTGCAGTAAAATTGCACTCAACATCCTAAAGCATATTACTGAAACATGAATTGCATCAGCAAAATTTTGCATAAAACACGTTAAATGTCAGTATTCATTTAAAACAAAATTTTCGAGTCCCTCTTTTACGAAACAATCCAAAATTATCAACCGATTAACACCAAACAATTCACTTGATTGCAAATTTAATTCGATTTTTTTTAAACGCACTCCAATTATCACAATCTGCAATTACCGTTTGACATATCAATTATCCCGAATTAAAAATAGCAACAAATTCAGTTGCAATTATGATTCTCTCTCTCAATTCGATAAAACGTACGTGCCTCTATTCTAAACCAATGTTCAACATAATCAGTGTGATAATTAATTGATTGAATATGGTTATTTGATTGGAATCAATTAATTTGGGGCATATATGGGCGTAGGTTTTCCAAATTATGACAATTACTGGTTACTATTATAGTTCATGTTGTATGTAGGAAGTGGGTTTTCATTTTATTGCTAAGTTTAACGATCTATGAGATTGGGTGGTGATATGGTTTAACGGGTTCGTGTCTAGACGTCGGTTGTTGCAAATGACAGTATTTTGGGGGGCTACCAAGTGAAATCAAAAGTCTCAACTGAACCACTCGCGAACAAGCATCGAGCGCATTTGAACATTGCTAAAAAACCGACATTCTTCCGTTCAGCGACGAGCACGTGCACAAACATCCGAGCAGCCTATTTACACGCTCAAAATCATTTTTCTTCTGGCTAAATAGTGAAGCAATTTTCAGTATTTTGCTGTGTATATCAGCTACTCTATCTCACTCTGGTGTAAAAGTCAACAGAGCACCACTTCATTCACCATACACAGACTTATTGACAAATCTCATTCTTGTCTCCAGCGTAGGAGTAAAACATTCCCGCTAATAGACACCGTCCATACAAACACATCTGATGGTTCATTATGTTTAGCCGCCGTAACCGAAGAATGCACATTTTTATGTCTGTAATAAATTTAACTAAATAAGACGTTATGAACGTGAGAAAAATGCGGTTGCAGTCGTGGAACTGTTAATACAGCCAATTTGCTGACTTGCGGAAATTGCAGATGGTGATGGAAAATGCGGAAAACTTGTTACATTTCTCTTTGTTATGTGTCAGCTAAATTGAATCGGCCTTTCATAAAATTCATTCATGCATTCGCCATAATGAATAGAATTTTGAAAACGTTTAATTGCGAGGTGTACAAGTTGGCAACGTTGACTGGACGTCGTGTCAGGTGTCGATTCTTGACACGAGGAACGAGTCTACATAAAGTCAATCCAATAATGTTGATTTGGAATTTTGATTACTTTTAGTATTTTTAAAGGGATATGTAATTAGTCTTATCTCTTATTTATTCGGGATGTCACATGTCACCTTTCCGTGACAAAACAAACTAATGTCAATGTCAATGTGTAAATTCAATAGGCGCGTTCGAGTCTCCGTTCTAAACACTCTGAGCACGAAGAGCGGAAACTCGAACTCACCTGATGATATTGATGTCAATTCAAATCATAGACCTGAGAGAAGAAAGACACTCTAAACTCTGCAGCATAGCAGTGGCGGCCATTTTCAATATCAAGACAAAAATGACATTATGAGAAAAGAGTATTTCTATTGTTTCCCATACAGGGATGATGTTTGGGTCTGTAAGAATATCTACCCGTTGATGCGAGTTACAGACAAAGTCCAGATTCATTTTCAGAGTTGATACTACGTTCATACAAAAATTAAAATTGAAACAGATCATAGGTCAGGACTGATAAAGCAACGTTGCCATAATGTTAAAGTAGGTGCATTCAGTGAACTTAAACATCAAACTAAAACAGTGCTGCTGCTGATTCTATGCAGGCTTTTATCTTATCTGATATATAAATTTGAATCCCGTTTTTCTTGGTCACTCCATCACTTGAGAACGGCTGAAGCAATTTAGGTGATTTTTTTTCAATGTTCTTTGAAATATGAGGAGTGATTTTATGAAAAGAAAAATTGGAAAATTTCCCTTAAGAACCCGAAAACACAACTTCCCTTTCTTTGACATAATGAGGTTATGTTTGCATAGTTTTATTATTTGCCAATGGATTTTGTTCAAATAATTATGTAGGCTCTAATTTGATGTTTTATCAAAAATTGAAGTGCGGTTATGTTTGCCTAATTTTGTTATTTTCCGAAAGATTTTGTTCAAATTAGATAATAATATCGTAGGTTCTATTTGGGATTTGATGAAAACATTTATAATGGTGAGGTTATGTTTGCATATAGTTTTGTTATTTTCCGAACGATTTTTTTAAAATCAGATGTAGGTTCTATTTGGGATTTGATCAAAAATTTTCTTGAAACAATACATACATAGTGAGGTTATGTTTGCATAGTTTTGTAATTTGCCAAAAGATTTTGTTCAAATAATCATGTAGGCTCTAATTTGGGGTTTGGTCAAGAAATTTACCAAAAACTGAGCAAGTGAGGTTATGTGTGCCTAATTTTGTTATTTTCCAAAGGATTTTGTTCAAATTAGATAATATATCGTAGGGTTCTATTTGAGATTTGATGGAAACATTTTTTTTCTAAACGATATAGTGAGGTTATGTTCGAAAAGTTTTGTCATTTTCCTAAGGATTTTGTTCAAATGGGATATGAAGGTTTTAATTTGAGGTTAGATTCTAGAAATTTACCAAAAATCTTCCAAGTGAGGTTATGTTTGCATAATTTTGTAATTTTCCAAAGGATTTTGTTCAAATTAGATAATAGAGGTTCTATTTGGGATCTGATCAATTTTTTTTTCAAAAATGTTAGGTTATGTTTGCTTAATTTTGTTATTTTTCAAAGGATTTTGTCCAAATTAGATATGTAAGTTCTATTTGGGATTTTAAGTGTTGTAACAATAGATACGTTTTCAGTTTAAACATTTCAAAAAAAAGTACGCTTGAAATATTGACAGATATTTAACATATCTTCCTAACTGGAAAATCGCTGGAAGGATTCCTATTATTTTTTATATGTTTGTTATGTCTGCGCCTCGAATAACAGAATAATTAGTAAAACGGAAAAACTAAAAAAAAAAAAAAAAAATGTGAAACAAATTCATTTAGCACAACATTAATTATTGATTATGAGGCAGTATGGAATTTGCAATAAAACAACTTATCTCTGTTATGCTAAAGCAATCATAAAAAGACAAGGTTTCTATATAACAGGTTGCCTTACTTCGCCTGAGGTTAGAGACGGAGGGGGGGAAAATATGACGTCATCGGTGTCTAGCGTCTGCATGCAGTAGACTGAATACTGTCATTCGATTGCATCGGTCTGCATCTTATCGTGTGATGTGTCATTCGCAAGGTTGCCAGAAGTACTGTTTCAAAAGAAGATCTACTGATTTCGCCCATGGTTTTCTGTTGTACTGTTTTTGATAGGGGTCATCTGGCAACACCTGACACAGATGACAATATTCTATTCATTTATTCATAACAAATCGATTGAATATCCTTTTTCTCCACATCAAGGCAATTTTTATTTAAATTGCCAACGAAACAACATTTTCCATATATCCAGAGACCATTTAACAACCCTCGAAGTCATAAGGTCTGTTATTAATAGCACTTTGGCCATCGCTCCAGCCAGATAATAAATCTTTATTTTCCCATACAGAGAAAATATTAAAATAATAATAGAATAGAAATCGTCCCAGAGGTTATTGCTCGAGAGATTTATAAATAATGGCATTGCTCTGAAACTGGATAGTTTTCAGGGCGTTATTAAAAATGATGGCGTGACTCGTATTGCAAGAATTATGCAGCGGAAGATGATCTATTGTGAAAAGTGTATTGTTAATGCGATTGTCGATTGAGAATAAAAGCCTTTGAAGTGATCGTTCTTGGGAATGCTATTCTGTTGAAGTTTGCAGAAATGGAGATTGCTCTATCGACTTATGATGAAAATCAATGGTATTTCTCATAACACCAACTATAATCCATCTTCTTTGTTGTTTCCAAATTTGATTAGATAAGCATCAGCTAAGCACTTAATAATGAATATATAAATAATAATAACTAGTGACATATCCAATGTGTTCGTGTTTTTTTTTTTCAGGGAATTATGACTTCTATTCCAAATTATTGTCACCTCGTTTCACGCATTATTCGGCCAAGTAATAAAAAACTTTTTTCAAGGAATTACTTTACTCCAGTCCATGATTAGTGGAATTAGTGCTTGTTGCGTGGAATTACTATTATACGAAGATAATCATGAATTTTATTTCGATATGAATTCCTCGTTATTTTGTGAACCGGAATTATGATCTCTTAAAGGGAATTATAACTTTTCATAATTTTCCATAGAATTAACATTTTTGATTATATCTTGTATTCAATAAGAATTATTAGTAGATGATATAAGTATCAATGAATGATTCATCTATTTATTTATTTATTTATTAAGTTGAATTATTATATATATTTTGATAATATATATATTAAGTTGGAAATGTCTAGTTATTTCACGGAATACGGTATTTTCTTCGCGGAATTATGAATATCAAGTAATTCCGAATGTTTTACGTAATTATTTTTCCATTACTTTGGTAATTCCTAGTCTGACCACTTCTAAAGGGAATCACAACATTTAGCAGTAATCATCAACAGTGGCTAATTCCTAGTTTGTGTTGCTTCAGGGAATTACGATTATGCATAAAAATGTTGATTCCCTGTTTGTTCACAGAATTACAACTTCCACACGTATGGTAATTCCTGACTACAATTTCTTTAGGGAATTACGAATTTTGAAGGTGAACAACAGGTAGTTTCTGATTTATTCATTGAATTATAACTTCTTTGGGAAATTACAAGTTTTTTGCAGTAATTCCTGTTTGATTTCAGTGAATTACCATTTTGCTCAGATGGTAATTCCCTGTTTGTACAATCACAATTTCCTTAGAAAATTACGATTTCTTCTTCTTCTTCTTTAGGGAATTAATTATTTTTATAGGAATCCGTAACAACAGACAATTCCAAGTTTGTCCATAGAATTATACCTTCTTAGGGAATTACAATTTTTTTTATTGATTTTTAGTTTGTGCATTTTTGGGAATTTACGATTTTGCACAGATGCTAATCTCCTGTTAAGGGAATTACGAATTAGAATGGTGTGTCCTGATTTGTTCATTACACTTGAACTTCTTTGGGGAATTACGTATTTTTACAGAAATCGGCAATAATAGATAATTCCTGGTTTGTCCATAGAATTATAACATTTTGAGGGAATTGCGATTTTCCTTTGGGAATTATGATCTTCTGCAGTAATCTTGCCTAGTACCTGTTACTTCCTAGTTTGTGTTTTTTCAGCAAATTGAGATGGTAATTCCCTGTTTGTTAGAGAATTATGACTTTCTTGGAATGGTAATTCCTGATTTGTTCTTGAAACTCAAACTTTGCTGGGGAATTACGAATTTGTATATAAATCTGCAACAAAAATGATTTCTAGTTTGTTCATACAATAATCATAAATTCTTCTCTGCAGTAATCCTTCAAAAGTTATTCGTAGTTGGTGGTTCTTCAGGAAATCGACATGGTAATTCCTTATTATTCATGGAATTACAGCTTCCTAAAAGAATAACGACTTTGAAATGGTGATTCCTGCTTTGTTCATACTAATTAAACTTTTTTGGAGAATTACGAATTTGTACAGGAATCCGCAACACTAGATAATTCCTTGTTTGTCCATAGAATTTTGCATTATTGATGGAATTACGACTTTTTTTAGTGAATTACGATTTGCTGCAGTATTTATACTTTCAATAGGTACTTCCTAGTTTGTGTTTTTTTAGGAGATTGAGATGGTAATTCCCTGTTTGTTCATGGAATTACAACTTCTTAAAGAAATTACGACTTTCTTGGAACGCTAATTCCTTATTGATTCTTAGAGAACTTAAACTTCTTTGGAGAATTACGAATGTGTACAGAAATCAACAACTAAAGATAAATCTTAGTTTGTCCATAAAATTATAATTTCTTGAGGGAATTATGTCTTTTCTGCAGTTAACCTTCAATAAGTGTTTCTTCAGGGAATTGAGATGGTAATTCCATGTTTGTTCATATAGAATTACAGCTTTCCAAGGGAATAAGACTTCCTTGGAATGGTAATTCCTAATTTGTTCATAGAACTTGAAATTGTTTGGAGAATTACGAATTTGTACAGGAATCCGCGACAAAATATATTTCCTAATTTGTACATAGAATTATAAATTCTTGAGGGAATTATGACTCTGCAGTAATCCTTCAATAGGTTGTTTCTAGTTTCTTTAGGGAATTAAGACGGTGATTAATTTTTCATAGAAAAACAACTTCCCTACTATCTTGAAATGGTAATTCTTGATTATTTGTTCACTTGAACTTTTCTGGGGAATTATGAATTTGTAGAGGAATCCACAACAATGGATGATTCCTAATTCCTATAGTTTGTCCACAGAATCAAAATCTTCTGAGGGAATTACGACTTTTGTACAAAGACGGAATTCCCTGTTTGTTCACTGCCACCTCCTCCTAGACCAAAATTCTTTCTTCACCACTTGATTGCCATTCACTTTTGATTACTCAACAGATCTACTTATAATTCATCAGTAATTCAAGCACCCTCCTCCTGACACACATCCAATACCATAAACGTAAACCTTTCTGATGATTATCACAACAATCATGTCCATTAGCATAGAATAGATTTCGCTTTATACACCCAAATTGTGGGAAATAGATCTCCATTGTCAGGAAATTAATGAGCTCCGACTAGAGATGGGATTGCGAATACGTTTCGGGCAAATTGCTGATGTTGTCATCATTTTTTAACGGAGGACCACAAGTGACCGTCTACATCCGGGAAACAATAATTTATTGAAATAATCAGTTCTTGAGGAAATAAAATATTAATATTCTTCTTCCTTCCATGCTACGCCTCAGGTGAACATCCTTACTAACGATTAAAACAATATAATACAGTAGGCAACAAAGTCCCGTTGCCTTTTAATATTAGTGCCTTTTGGAAGTAATTTGTGTTATCAAACTTCTTACCGTGAATTTCTTCAGGCCATATAGTTATAGTGAAATTGATGTGTAATTAACGTCAGGTGATTTAGATTCTATGCATTTGGTTAGAAGATTTAGCTTATTAAAGATATGCTTGAAGAACGAAGTGGTTTTCATTTATCGTGAGCAACATGGGTTGATGAAGCAATCATTAAAGTAAAAAAAATCCGTTTAAACATTAACCATAGATAAACCGAACCATAGATAGATGACAGAGTGAACTGCTGAAAACGATATAAGGCATGCCGCGTCGTCATGGCAACCGACAACAATCCAGCGTCACGTGACACTACCTTCAGTTTTCCGCCAGACTCCGGCCAACACAACCTAGAAGGCGTTGTTGCTTCGGCATATACTTCAGTGGGGAGAAAGCCAGTGGTTTATTTTTGGTCATGTTGATGCAGTTTCTCTGTTAACAGAGAAACTATTTTGATTTGCTTTTTTTTAATTGTGTTAGTTTTTACAGTTTCTTTTTCGCGTTTTTTTATTTGAATGAAATATTTTATGCTTTCTATTTTTTAAATCAACTTATTTGTTCTTTTGTGTAAATTGTTTTCTGTTTTTTCGTATTGTTTTGTTTGTTTGTTAAAATTTCCACTGCTATGTATTTGTCTTAATCCACATTGTCAAAATCTGATTTTTTTTTCTTTTTTCTTATTTTTGTGTGAGTTTTGTGTATTTTTTTATTGTTTCATTATTTTTTCTTCTTTCAATAAGCCTTGTCACCATATGGATTTTTGTTTGTAAGAAATTTCACCATTTTGATTTGAAGTCAGAAATGTCAAAATATAAAACCTGCTTCCCAAAAAAATGCATTCATATCTCTAAAAATAAAAGAGATAGAACTGAACAATCGATTCAGCATAAAATCTAATTTTAGATTTGTCACAAAAATATACAGGGTGTACCAGAAAAATTGGTAGAAAATTCGAATCTAAATTTGAAGTGCCAAATCCAACAGAAAATTACCTGTTTCCTAAAAAAATTCAAATCTCTTATTTTAAAAAAGATAGATCTTTGATTTTTGAACAAATCGATTATGCACAAAATTTTCCTCTAGATTTGTCACAAAAATATACAGGTTGTACCAGAAAAATAATAAGAAAAATCGACTTGAACTCAGAAGTACCAAAATCAAAGAAAAAAATTCCAGATCCTAAAAAAAATCATATCTCTAAAAATAAAAGTGATAGACGTTTGATATTGGCACTAATCGATTAGATTCGTCACAAAAATATACAGGGTGTACCATAAAAATTGAGAGAAAAATCGAATCTAAATTTGAAGTGCCAAATCCAACAGAAAATTACCTGTTTCCTAAAAAAATTCAAATCTCTAATTTTAAAAAAGATAGATCTTTGATTTTTGAACAAATCGATTATGCACAAAATTTTCCTCTAGATTTGTCACAAAAATATACAGGTTGTACCAGAAAAATAATAAGAAAAATCGACTTGAACTCAGAAGTACCAAAATCAATGAAAAAAATTCCAGATCTTAAAAAAAATCATATCTCTAAAAATAAAAGTGATAGACGTTTGATATTGGCACTAATCGATTAGATTCGTCACAAAAATATACAGGGTGTACCATAAAAATTGGGAGAAAAATCGAATCTAAATTTGAAGTGCCAAATCCAACAGAAAATTACCTGTTTCCTAAAAAAATTCAAATCTCTAATTTTAAAAAAGATAGATCTTTGATTTTTGAACAAATCGATTATGCACAAAATTTTCCTTTAGATTTGTCACAAAAATATACAGGTTGTACCAGAAAAATAATAAGAAAAATCGACTTGAACTCAGAAGTACCAAAATCAAAGAAAAAAATTCCAGATCCTAAAAAAAATCATATCTCTAAAAATAAAAGAGATAGACGTTTGATATTTGCACTAATCGATTAGATTCGTCACAAAAATATACAGGGTGTACCATAAAAATTGGGAGAAAAATCGAATCTAAATTTGAAGTGCCAAATCCAACAGAAAATTACCTGTTTCCTAAAAAAATTCAAATCTCTAATTTTAAGAAAGATAGATCTTTGATTTTTGAAAAATTCGATTATGCACAAAATTTTCCTCTAGATTTGTCACAAAAATATACAGGTTGTACCAGAAAAATAATAAGAAAAATCGACTTGAACTCACAAGTACCAAAATCAAAGAAAAAAATTCCAGATCCTAAAAAAATTCAAATCTCTAATTTTAAAAAAGATAGATCTTTGATTTTTGAACAAATCGATTATGCACAAGATTTTCCTTTAGATTTGTCACAAAAATATACAGGTTGTACCAGAAAAATAATAAGAAAAATCGACTTGAACTCAGAAGTATCAAAATCAAAGAGAAAAATTCCAGATCCTAAAAAAAAATCATATCTCTAAAAATAAAAGAGATAGACGTTTGATATTTGCACTAATCGATTAGATTCGTCACAAAAATATACAGGGTGTACCAAAAAAAAAGAGATAGACGTTTGATATTTGCACTTACCGATTAGATTCGTCACAAAAATATACAGGGTGTACCAAAAAAATTGGGAGAAAAATCGATTTGAAGTTTGGACTATTTGAAGTGCCAAAATCCAACAAACAATTACCTACTTTAAAAAAAAATAATATCTCTTGAAATAAAAGAAATAAGCCTTTTACTTTTACACCTATAGATCCAGCTCAAAATTGCCTTCTAGATTTTTCACAAAAATATACAGGGTGTACAAAAAATGGGGAGAAAAATCGATTGGAAGTTTGAAGTGCACAAATCCAAGATAAAATCACCTGCTTCCTAAAAAAATTCATATCTCTAAAAATAGAACAGATAAAACTTTTATTTTTGCATCAATCGATTCAGTATTAAATTTCCTTTTAGATTTGCCACGAAAATATACAGAGTGACCCCGAAAAACGGGGGAAAAAATGAATTCGAAAATCCTTAAAAAAATTACCAAATTGAACAAAATCATACATCTCTAAAAATTAAAGTGATAGACCTTTGATTTATGCGTCAATCGATTTGGCATCAAATTATCTTCGAAATTTGTCACAAAAATATACAGGGTGTAACAGAAAAATTGAAAATCGATTTGAAGTTTGAAATGAAAAAATCCAGAAAATTACCTGATTGCTAAAAAAAATTCATATGTCTAAAAATAAAAAAGATACAGATTAGATTTTTGCACGAAATCTCCTATTAGATTTCACACCAAAATATACAAGGTGAACAACAAATGAACAAAAAACGCATCGTCACCGTTCAAATGAACGGAACATTTTCATTGCCACTTTTTGCCCTTTACAGGACCGTATTTAAAAAAAAAGTTGATGATGGCTGCTTATAGACGAAACCTCGGTTCTTTAATTCAATTACGCTTTCTAGTGAAGGGCAAAAAATTGCAAAGAAAAAGTCATATCGGAAGATTGTAAAAAAAATGATATAAGTACAATAGTACCTATCAGATTATTACGAAGACTTCATCCTCGTGAGTAATATCCACCATTTCCCGCTGGTGCATGGAATACAATACTTTTTCTTTGATTATTCAATAATTGAAGCGAACTTTGCAATATTCAATTTTATCACTTTTTGACAACTACTGTACTCAAAGTGAGGTTAGGTTGTTAACACAATGACTATAAAACAAGTATGGACGGTCAAATGGGCTGTTTCAAAATGATGGATTTGAAGGTTGACATTTTGTCGAGTTTCCCGATTGGCTCTTAAACAGTGGAGTAATGACATTAGCTCATTTCATTGATTGAAAATAATTGAGTAATGAGAAAAAAGTCACTGGGTTTGGTGACGAGTTACATTAACCATTAGAAAGTGGATGTATAATACATCTATTATTGAATTATCATTATTCAACGTAACCTTTCAATGTTAACTCTCCCATAACCCAGCTAATCAACACATCTAAACACTCATTAACAAGCACAAACACTTTATCCAACAAATCAGTCGTCAGATGGAATGCACACCCGAGCCAACTTTGCTAAATCCCATGTAAATTGAGCGAGACATTCACGAATGCAGATTCTTTCATCCTTCGACCAAAGATTTACTAATCTGGTAAAGACAATGAGGCGCGGGTTTACCTTGACAGGAAACGGAATGCAAATTTCCACGTTAGACCAGATGACACGAGAAAAATCAGATTGGATGGCAACTTTTCCAAAATTCAATTATGTATTGTTCTATGAATTATATTGGCTTATTTATTTGGGTATATGGTAATAAAGCCAACTAAAATGGCGCACGCTATTTCGTAATTGGATTATTCTACATTGATTAATTAAATTCTTGGTGGCGCTTTGGCGTTATATAGGAAAATTTTGGGGAACGGTTGATTTATTAGCAGTTATCAGAGTAGTGTATCACAGTTGATTACTTATGTCAGACTTAGCTAGAATGAATTTTCTGGTATTAAACGCTGCTTTATCGAGTGAAGGTTTAATGGTTCATTTCATATAAGCCACAGCCTATGATGCCACACACAGGGTATCCATATAGACGCTTATTTGGTTTCTCTATATTTACTAATTACTAGCTGACCCGGCAAATTCCATACTGCCTCATAATCATTATTAATGTTGTGCTAAATGAATTTTTTTCACAATTTTCTTTTTTTTTAGTTTTTCCGATGTATCAATAATTATTCTGTTATTCGAGGCGCAGATATAACAAACATATAAAAAATAATAAGAACCCTCCCAGCGATTCTCCAGTTAAGATGATGTGTTAAATATCTGACAACATTTCTAGCGTGATTTTTTTTGAAATGTTTAAACTGAGAACGTATATATTGTTACAACACTCCAAATCCCAAATAGAACTTACATATCTAATTTGGACAAAATCCTTTGAAAAATAACAAAATCAAGCAAACATAACCTCACATTTATGAAAGAAAAAAATTGATCGAATTCCAAATAGAACCTCTATAATCTGATTTGAACAAAATCCTATGGAACATTACAAAATTATGCAAACATAACCTCACTTGGCCGATTTTTGGTAAATTTCTAAAATCAAACTTCAAATTGAAACCTCCATAACTTATTTGAACAAAATCCTTAGGAAAATAACAAAACTTTTCGAATATAACCTCACTATGTTTTTGAAAAAAAAATGTTTTCATCAAATCTCAAATAGAACCTACGATATATTATCTAATTTGAACAAAATCCTTAGGAAAATAACAAAATTAGGCAAACATAACCTCACTTGGTCAATTTTTGTTAAATGTCTTGACCAAACCCCAAATTAGAGCCTACATGATTATTTGAACAAATCTTTTGGCAAATTACAAAACTATGCAAACATAGCCTCACTATGTATGTAATGTTTCAAAAAAAATTTTGATCAAATCCCAAATAGAACCTACATATCTGATTTGAAAAAAATGGTTTGGAAAATAACAAAACTATATGCAAACATAACCTCACCTTGTCATTTGTTTTTGAATGTTTTGATCAAATTCCAAATAGAACCTACGATATAATTATCTAATTTGAAGAAAATCTTTTGGAAAATAACAAAATTAGGCAAACATAACCGCACTTGGTCAATTTTTGATCAAACACCAAATTAGAACCTACATAATTATTTGAACAAAATCCATTGGCAAATAATAAAACTATGCAAACATAACCTCACTATGTCAAAGAAAGGGAAGTTCTGTTTTCGGGTTCTTAAGGGAAATTTTCCAATTTTTCTTTTCATAACATCACTCCTCATATAAAGAACATTAAAAAAAAAACACCTAAATTGCTTCAGCCCTTCTCAAGTGATGGAGTGAACAAGAAAAACGGTATTCAAATTTATATATTAGATAGGATATAAGCCTGGATAAAATCAGCATCAGCACTGTTTTAGTTTTATGTTTACGTTCACTGAATGCACCTATTTTAACATTATGGCAACATTGCTTTATCAGTCCTGACCTATGATTCTGTTTGAGTTTTAATTTTTGTATGGACGTAGAATAAACTCTGAAAATGAATCTGGATTTTGTCTGTAACTCGCATTAACGGGTAGATATTCTTACAGACTCAAACATCATCCCTGTATAGGAAAAAATAGAAATACTCTTTTCTCATAATGTCATTTTTGTCTTGATATTGAAAATGGCCGCCACTGCTATGCTGTAGAGTTTAGAGTCTCTTTCATTTCTCAGGTCTTTGATTTGAATTGACATCAATATCATAAGGTGCGTTCGAGTTTCCGCTCTTCGTGCTCGGAGTGGAAACTCGAACGCGCCTATTGAATTTACTAATTGACATTGACATTAGTTTGTTTTGTCACGGAAACGTGACACGTGACATCCCGAATGAAAAGTTGTGTTTTCAGGTTTCTCGGGGAATTTTCCAGCTTTTCTCTCCATAAAAACAATCCCAAGACTTAAAGGAACAATTCAAAATAAAAATGACTCAAATTGCCCCAGCCGTTCTCAAGTTATTGATCTTCCAGAAGAAATCGGTACTCATTTTTATATATTAAAGGAAGATAACTTTTCGGATTATGATTTTTTTTATAGTTGTTGTGGGAATTTTTTTTTTGTCACGATGAAAGTTGAGCAGTGGCAAAGGTTCATCCACCTCAAAATTTAAATTGATCATCACCAAGAATCAATTGTTGTCACCCTGTCAAAGAGGGCAGCACCGTGACAGATCCTTGTTGGAAAGTTCCGATCACTAAATGATGGTCCCCACCTAGGTCTTGCAACTAAAAATGTAACTTTAAAGCAACAATCACTTCAAAGTTAATTCTATTAATGGCTGGCTAGTTCCTGTTTACTATAAAATTGGCATACAACCACCCATCGTTCAAGTGACAAACGTACACAATTGTTAAGTATTTGGAACTAAACAATGACACTCTAAACGAGCAGAAACTATAAAGTAACTTTTGGAACGATCGAATGAGCCACCATCGTGCCTCAATAGAGTGGTTGTCACTATGAAGTGGCATAAGGGGTTTCTTTATGGTGGCATAATCAGCTGTGGGCACGTTCCTGCTACGATAGCTTGGTACTTTTGAATATAAGTGACATTTTAATCAATAGAGTGGATCTTGCTACGTCCTTATATCACCACTGAGTTACCGCCACTAATCTATTGCCACCATGCAGTTCCAATAACTAAAAATTGTGACTTCATAGTGGCGATAACTTCGTAGTCCCAAATTCTTTATTATATTGCGCACAGTCTCTACTTGCAATTTCGTGACATTAGTGTTTGGGTGCGGCTAGCTCCTGTGAAATGCCACTTAAAAATTACAGTCCCCTGAAATAGGAGATAAATCGAGTTCCATAGACATTAAGTTGGATTTGAAACTTGAAACATATTTAGTAAACATATAGAGAGAAAAAAACCGTGGGATTCCGCGAGGACTGGAACTCCATAGAGCTAATTGGAACGTTAAGGTGTTGGGCTGGAACTAAACGGTGTGCCCGGCGACCACGAAGTATCAATTTAGTGACCCGTGGAACTATAGAGTAACGTGGGCTTCAAACTATAGTTCCAAAAACGTTTTTGCTACTCCAAAGTGATTTTTGGGTAGTTCCAATATCTCCCAAACAGGGTGTAACTTAATGGTATGTCATAATTTTAAGGGGAAGTTCCTGGATAAATTTTAAATCGAAAAGGTCATAAAATGCTTGGTTTTTGAGTAAAGGGTGTTAAAGATTTATCTTATTTTCAGTTTTCAATACATTTTCCAAAGACGGTTTGAGATATTGAACTGAATTTTGCCACACTTTTTTTATTTTTATTTTTTTATTTGTATTTTATTTTATTTTATTTTATTTTATTTTATTTTATTTTTTATTTTCATACCATTAAGTAACACCCTGTATAGGACCAAATCTTTCAAATGTCGCATGTGGTTGCCCAAATGCGAATTCAATAAACCTCGTCTAAACAAAAAGTACGAAGTACATGGAAACAGCATTGTCCGAGCACTTGTAGCAGGCGCATCGAAACATTTTACTGAATAATAATGAGCGCTGCACGAATTTTCATCCGGGGTCCTGCTAGTGACATTTAGAGTGCAGCGGGATTTTTCAGCAGCAAATTTAATCAAGCAAAATAGTTATCGGATGAAATAAACACAATGGCACAATTTTTGTAGATGACAGGTGGAAATTAACATCGGTAAAGACGGATGCAAAATGTTTAATGAAGATTGCAGTAGCAAAAAAATCAATCTCTATTAGACTGTCACAAAGTAATGAACCTTTTGTGTTTTTAGGTTAACAGCAATTTCCGTTGCAAAATTGCATTATTAAGCTGTCGTGGTTGCACAATATTTGGCTCCCATCATGTATTGTTGTATTTTTATCAGGAAGTTCACACATTTATTTGAGATTGTGAATCTTTGCCTGAGAAAAGAAAAAGTTCTGAGGTTTCGTCATCAGCATACATGATAAAAAACGACATATCCTAACAATAATAACGTTGGAACGGACATAAAATCATTTTTATATACCAATAGAATAGATTAACAATAAATTAACATTTAAGATTAATTGTATTGTTTTATTACTTCATAATACATATAAATTACTTTAGAAATGATCTTTCACAGGGTATGCAGGAATCGTTTCTTGAAGGTGAATAATTTATTTTTACTTTTCATGAATTCACGAGAAGAAGCTTATTCATTTATTTAACGTGGTGTACGTTGAGTGATAAGCGGTTAATATGGCAACACTGGAATCACTCGGCGTAGAAGGACGACAGATGGACATCAGTACGAGTTTGCACTCAGTCGTCGGTGTGATAAAAACATTGGAAAAAATACATGCAATGAAATTCCAAGTAAAGTGAAGTCAAATTTGACGAATTTCGAAAATTGACACTTTCACGAAAAAAAAAATCATAACCTGAAAAACAAAGTTGATAGAGTCACGTGCTTATCACCAGTTGATTAATTAAAACATTGAAAAAACAAAACATATAGGGTGTCTCAAAAATTTCGAGTAAATTGATGAATTTATTGTCACTTTCACGAAAAAAAATTCATAACTCAAAAACTAAAAAAGATAGAGCCACGTGCCTGACACCAGTGGATTCGGCATCAAATTCTCTATTCAAAACAATAAAAAAACATACAGGATGTATTGATAAGATTCCGAGTGAAATGGGGTCAAAGTTGGTGAATTTCGAAAATTGTCACTTTCACGAAAAAAAAAATCATAACTCAAAAACTAAAAAAGATAGAGCCACGTGCGTGACACCAGTAGATTCGGCATCAAATTCTCTATTGAAAACAATGAAAAAACATACAGGATGTATTGATAAGATTCCGAGTGAAATGGGGTCAAAGTTGGTGAATTTCGAAAATTGTCACTTTCACGAAAAAAAAATTCATAACTCAAAAACTAAAAAAGATAGAGCCACGTGCCTGACACCAGTGGATTTGGCTTCAAATTCTCTATTCAAAACAATAAAAAAACATACAGGATGTATTGATAAGATTCCGAGTGAAATGGGGTCAAAGTTGGTGAATTTCGAAAATTGTCACTTTCACGAAAAAAAAAATCATAACTCAAAAACTAAAAAAGATAGAGCCACGTGCGTGACACCAGTAGATTCGGCATCAAATTCTCTATTGAAAACAATGAAAAAACATACAGGATGTATTGATAAGATTCCGAGTGAAATGGGGTCAAAGTTGGTGAATTTCGAAAATTGTCACTTTCACGAAAAAAAAATTCATAACTCAAAAACTAAAAAAGATAGAGCCACGTGCCTGACACCAGTGGATTTGGCTTCAAATTCTCTATTCAAAACAATAAAAAAACATACAGGATGTATTGATAAGATTCCGAGTGAAATGGGGTCAAAGTTGGTGAATTTCGAAAATTGTCACTTTCACGAAAAAAAAAATCATAACTCAAAAACTAAAAAAGATAGAGCCACGTGCGTGACACCAGTAGATTCGGCATCAAATTCTCTATTGAAAACAATGAAAAAACATACAGGATGTATTGATAAGATTCCGAGTGAAATGGGGTCAAAGTTGGTGAATTTCGAAAATTGTCACTTTCACGAAAAAAAAATTCATAACTCAAAAACTAAAAAAGATAGAGCCACGTGCCTGACACCAGTGGATTTGGCTTCAAATTCTCTATTCAAAACAATAAAAAAACATACAGGATGTATTGATAAGATTCCGAGTGAAATGGGGTCAAAGTTGGTGAATTTCGAAAATTGTCACTTTCACGAAAAAAAAATCATAACTCAAAAACTAAAAAAGATAGAGCCACGTGCCTGACACCAGTGAATTCGGCTTCAAATTCTCTATTCAAAACAATAAAAAAACATATAGGATGAATTGATAAGATTCCGAGTAAAGTGGGGTCAAAGTTGGTGAATTTTGAAAATTGTCACTCGAGTGATATCAACTTGGATTGTTTGATTTAGTTTTAGACAATACTGTTCATACAATCAACACCAATTGACCTCAAAGACGAAAATAAACCCCACCTTATTATTATTTCAAGCCTGAAAGCTTTCGAAAAGCGAACACGCGACGATTCTTAAGAGAGTTATCACGCAAGAGTTAATTGTTTGTAAATTTACAGGCCAACAAAGAGAAGAAGAGAATACATTTTTGCGCGTTCAAACTACGCCCCCCCACGCCTTTGGCGAGGATTCTCACGGGAAAGACCGGATTATTGGTTTTTATTGGAATTGAGGTTAGATTGGACAATAATATGATTTGTGGTTTGTTCATGAAGATTTAACAGTAGTTTATTGGAAATTTTGTTGTTTTGATGAGTAATGAAATTGACCAAGTTTTTCAAGGTGACGATGATGTCGATGTCGTCATTACTTATTTAACACACCATCCACTTTTCTTGCTTAAGAAATGCCATGGACTTCATCCAAACTTGAACATACAGTTATAAAGGTAATATTCAAAATTTGAAGGGAGAGTCCGGCGGAGTCTCTGATGGACGCGGGTTCGATCACCACGTTGGACGGGCATTATTTTTTGTTCAGATATTCAGGGACATCCTCAATGGCTAATAAAACTGAGTAAGCCGTGGTATAATTGATTATTGACAGCCAAAAAGTTGAAAATTCAGCCTATATGCAAGGCTGCTCCAAAAGTTGATTTTTAAAAATTGGTTTGAGCCCCAATTCAGTGTCTATTTCAAAAATCAGATAGTTTTGCCATGGTTGAATGTTAACTTGGTCACTCTGTATATAAAAAGCCACCTAGCTCTTTATCAAAAATTTTCTTCATGGTAAAAGGAGAATTTTAACATATTTTTGCTCAAAATACGATTTAAAAAATTTGTTAGAGCTCTGATTTTAGGCTGATTTTGTAAATTGAATAGTCTGGCTGTAGTTCAAGGTTTACTTGATTACCCAGTATATCAAAATCCACGTGGCGCCCTTTCAGAAATTTTCTACAGGGTGATAAATGGAATTTTGTCAAATATTCACTCCAAAAGATGATTTTTGAAAAATGTTAAGAGCTTTAATTGGAGGGTTATTTTGAAAACTAAATAATCTTGCCATAGTTGACTGTTCACTTGATTACCCTGTATATAAATAGCACGTGGCGCCCTCTCAGAAATTTTCCACAGATGGAATTTTGTTACGTATTTACTCCAGAAGATGATTTTAAAAAAATTGTTGGAGCTCTAATTTGAAGCTGATTTTGAAAACTAAATAGTCTTGCCGTAGTTGAATATTTACTTGATTACCCTGTATATAAACTGCCACCTAGCACATTATCAGACATTTTCTACAGAGTGATAAGTGAAATTTCAACACATTTTTACTCAAAATAAGATTTTAAAAAATGTGTTAAATCTCTAATTTGACACAGATTTTAAAAACTGAATAACCTTGCCGTAGTTTATTGTTTACTTGATGACCCTATATATAAAAAGCCACCTAGCACGTTATCAGAAATTTTCTACTGAGTAATAAATGAAATTTCAACACATTTTTACTGAAAATAAGATTTTAAAAAATTTGTTAGATCTCTAATTTGACACAGATTTGGAAACTTGCCGTGGTTTAATGTTTACTTGATGACCCTGTATATGTATAAAAAGCCACCTAGCACATTATCAGAACTTTTCTACAGAGTGATAAGTGCAATTTCAACACATTTTTACTCAAAATAAGATTTTTAAAAATTCGTTTGAACTCTAATTTGAGATTGATTTTGAAAACCAAATAATCTTACCGTAGTTGAATGTTCACCCTGTATATAAAAAGTCACGTGGCGCCTACTCAGAATAGGATAGATGGTACTCAAGTTAATGTTGATTATGAAGATGATGATGATGTTAAACATATTGAAGATCTTAAAGATTCAGAAAAAGATGAAGATTGAGAGGATCCTGAAGGTTGTGAAGACTCTTGGTCTTTGTACTCTAATTTTCAACTGGAAAGTGGGAGAGAAAATGTTGTAATCGGTCAAGCAGATCTCCCCCCTGTATAATTAAGTTGAGAAAGTTTCGTTCAAGATTATTTAAGTTTGCACTCAAACCCAAAGAATAAAAAATTACACAGTGTTTCTACTCTGAAGTCGCCCACCCTGTATTGGGTATCGATGATTTTTTGTTTAAAACATACATTCTGGGATTTTATTAACATCTTATTAATTGGAACGTACAGGAAGACTCAATGAGCAGTATAAGTATTAAATCAACAAATTAACAAAAAAAAAATAACCAAAACAGTAACATTTTTTTTTTTGAAAATGTGAACAGGGAGGTTTTTGGTCATTCTGATAAGGATTCCGTTGTCAGTTTTTTTTCTAAAAAATCCCCTGATACGATTTTCTGAAATTTAACCCACTATGAACCCCCATAATCGCCCAAAAGTACGTCCCTCGAACAGATTTAGTATAATGTTCAAAAAGTGTTTGACGAGACCTAACAAACAAAAAAAAATAATGAAAATCGGTTAATAAAAAAAATGTTACAGGGGTGGGTTACTTCAGAGTGGACACCCTGTATATTACAGGACTGCAGGCCTTGTAGGCCCATGCCGTTATAATCATTTATACTTTCTCAAATACAATATAACATACAAGGCAGTCATAATTTCTTTCTCTTTTGGTTATTCTTCGTTTTCTTCCATCCGACTCTGTCCGTGGCGACTTCTCTCCATATCTCCACTCCTATTTTCCTCACGTCGGACCTGACCGCATCCAACCATCTTTTCCTGGGTCTTCCCCTCCCTCTCCTTTCCGCCAACCCCAGGACCAATGGAGTTCTAACTAAGTTGATGATGGAGAACATCACCTAGTTATATATTGAACTAGCAGGACCAATTAATTTAGGCTAACTATTAAACTTTTCGACTGTCACTAATTGATTATACTGCAGTCCACTCAGTAGCGTTAGCCAGTGAGAGTGCCACTGAATACAGAACAGAAAATAATTTCTGCTCACCGCGGGGATCGAACCCACGTCAATCAGAACTAACTGTCTCTCAAGCCGGCGTAGCCCCGCTCTTTTTGTTGAGCTTCCTCCTTCCATGCGGGTAACATAGCCCAGCCATCTGACTCTTTGAGCCTATGACGGGCTTTCCATAAAGATCCTTCAGCTCCTGGTTAGTTCTCCTTCTCCACATCCCGTTACCAATTTTTGCCCTCCCAGAATCCTACGCAGAATTTTTCTCTCCCATATTTGCAATTTTGTCTCGTTTTTCTTCGTGAGGATCCAAGATTCGCCTCCATATAAAGTTGATGGTCCGTGCTATATCAGCTTTGCTCCCCTTGATACATCTTTCGACTTAAGCAGCTTGAGGAGTGTCCCAGCTCTCTGGCTCTGGACAACCAACCAGCTTCCTTCACAATAGCTTCCAGTACAAGATTGAAAAGTACTGTGAAAAGTGGGTCTCCTAGTTTACACCTCTCCTCCCCACAAACCCGTCCTTTAACTATTGCCTAGCGGCCGCCACCATACCTCCAAGAACCTTCGTGGAACCCAATCAATATCATACCTTCTGCATACCAAGGGTACCACCGTGAAACCAAAAGAATCTCGAAGTGACCATCACGGTTATCTAACACTTTCGATAGAGGCAATCGCGTGCAAGATGATGAGTGGTACGTGGTAACAACCTTGAGATGAGGTTACTTGCCTTTGCGCGCTTACTGACCGTCACTAATAATTATCATGTTTCGGTCAGACTTGAATTTCGTACTTTTCCTGTCTGGTGACTAATCTGCAATCTATCTTGATAAAGTAAACTACATTTTCCTCAAGAAACTAAATTGCATTTATCCAACTTAATATATTTCTGGATACACCGAGTGAACTTGGTAAAATCTAATTATAATATTAATTTGAGAAGAGAACGAAACAAGTTTTGGTAAACGCTGGTTTACTTTCATTAAAAATCGAGCGTATTTCCTTTTTATTCATGCATTGAAATTATCGTCAAAGCGGAATTAGCAAAACGGATGTGTAATGATACAAGAAATTACAATACGAGAGTCTATATCCGGTAGATTAACATTTCCACCGCGTCGGGCTCATTAGGTGAATCGGAATATCAGCAATAATACTGCTAGTGTGTATCCTTGCAGGAGCTAATATGGGCTTTATAATTGACAACTCAACTTCCACCACAAACAACACAAAACAACGGAAAATTGGCAGGAATGTTAAAGTAAGGTTATGTACGCTATATTTCTTTTCAATTTTTGGAGTTATTCTATTTTGAAAATAGATCTCTCCAAACTTCTCTAAACTAACCTCACTTGTGTTTGCGTTGGTTTTGACTAGGTTAGGTTGAAGTAAGTCATTGTCGAAGGTTCAAATGGTGATTGGACCCTGTTTCAAGAACCAGGTAATCCACCCTACACAAAAAAAAATGCATAAAGAAATTTGTCTGCAGTGTATTTTTGCAGGATTCACTTCAAACACTCTATGGTTGATATCTTCAATTGCTAATTTGAAATTAAAATCAAAACTACAAAAAAATACAAATGAAAAATGAAGTAATGGCAATTTAAAACATTGCACAAAAAAAATTATAGAGATATTATAGAAATTAGCCTACAGTGTGTTTTTAAATGAAATTTGCAGGATTCACTTGAACAATTTTGCTTTTTTCCATTTTTGAATTTCAAGTTGATATCGTCAAGGTTATGGGAGTTATCAACTGCCAAAGTGTAGCTCTCTGCTTCTTCGATTCCCTGGTTCTTGACGAAAAAAAAATCAACTTCATCCGGTCTGAAATTTTAGTCAATGCAATGTGCCATTTTTTTATTACCTTTGAAACAATTCAAGTTTTATTAGGTAGGTAAGATATCCAACTAGGCAACCCTTTATCTATTTTTGAAAAAAAAACGGTATCTCGGTGGTAAACGATGACTGACGTGAAGAAAACTTATTTTGCAAGAAGTACTTTTTCGAGCGGATGAATCCCCTGAAACGAAACTCATACAACATAATCCAAACTCGAACCAACTTGATCCAAACTTGACTCAACTTAACTCAAACTTATCCGACATGATTCAGATTATCGCAACATAACCCAACTTCAACTTGAGCAAAACTAGTTCAACTTAACCAAAACTTGACTCAACTTAGTTCAAACTTAACTCAATCTAACAAAAAACCAACCGGAGCAAATTTGAGTTAGTTTTTCTGTTAGGTTGAGTCAAGTTTGGATCAAGTTGGGTTAGTAACTTGATGTATTTTTTGGTTATTTTGCTCTTTACTTTTTTGATTCCCTGGTTCACGACGACCCAACAAAAACGAAACTCATAACTTGAGCAAAACAAGTTCAACTTGACCAAAACATGACTCAACTTAGTCCAAACTAAACTCAATCTAACAAAAAACTAACCGAAGCAAATTTGAGTTATTTTTTTTGTTAGGTTGAGTCAAGTTTGGATCAAGTTGGGTTAGTAACTTGATGTATTTTTTGGTTATTTGGCTCTTTACTTTTTTGATTCCCTGGTTCACGACGACCCAACAAAAACGAAACTCATAACTTGAGCAAAACAAGTTCAACTTAACCGAAACATGACTCAACTTAGTCCAAACTTGACTCAACCCAACAAAAAACTAACCCAATTAAATTTGAGTTAGTTTTTTTGTTAGGTTGAGTCAAGTTTGGATCAAGTTGGGTTAGTAACTTGATGTATTTTTTGGTTATTTTCCTCTTTACTTTTTTGATTCCCTGGTTCACGACGACCCAACAAAAACGAAACTCATAACTTGAGCAAAACATGACTCAACTTAGTCCAAACTAAACTCAATCTAACAAAAAACTAACCCAATTAAATTTGAGTTAGTTTTTTTGTTTGGTTGAGTCAAGTTTGAATCAAATTGGGTTAGTAACTTGATGTATTTTGCTCTTTACTTTTTTGATTCCCTGGTTCACGACGACCCAACAAAAACGAAACTCATAACTTGAGCAAAACTAGTTCAACTAAACCGAAACATGACTCAACTTAGTCCAAACTTAACTCAATCTAACAAAAAACTAACCGAAGCAAATTTGAGTTATTTTTTTTGTTAGGTTGAGTCAAGTTTGGATCAAGTTGGGTTAGTAACTTGATGTATTTTTTGGTTATTTTGCTCTTTACTTTTTTGATTCTCTGGTTCACGACGACCCAACAAAAACGAAACTCATAACTTGAGCAAAACTAGTTCAACTTAACCGAAACATGACTCAACTTAGTCCAAACTTGACTCAACCCAACAAAAAACTAACCCAATTAAATTTGAGTTAGTTTTTTTGTTAGGTTGAGTCAAGTTTGGATCAAGTTGGGTTAGTAACTTGATGTATTTTTTGGTTATTTTCCTCTTTACTTTTTTGATTCCCTGGTTCACGACGACCCAACAAAAACGAAACTCATAACTTGAGCAAAACATGACTCAACTTAGTCCAAACTAAACTCAATCTAACAAAAAACTAACCCAATTAAATTTGAGTTAGTTTTTTTGTTTGGTTGAGTCAAGTTTGAATCAAATTGGGTTAGTAACTTGATGTATTTTGCTCTTTACTTTTTTGATTCCCTGGTTCACGACGACTCAACAAAAACGAAACTCATAACTTGAGCAAAACTAGTTCAACTTGACCAAAACATGACTCAACTTAGTCCAAACTTAACTCAATCTAACAAAAAACTAACCGAAGCAAATTTGAGTTATTTTTTTTGTTAGGTTGAGTCAAGTTTGGATCAAGTTGGGTTAGTAACTTGATGTATTTTTTGGTTATTTTGCTCTTTACTTTTTTGATTCTCTGGTTCACGACGACCCAACAAAAACGAAACTCATAACTTGAGCAAAACTAGTTCAACTAAACCGAAACATGACTCAACTTAGTCCAAACTTGACTCAACCCAACAAAAAACTAACCCAATTAAATTTGAGTTAGTTTTTTTGTTAGGTTGAGTCAAGTTTGGATCAAGTTGGGTTAGTAACTTGATGTATTTTTTGGTTATTTTCCTCTTTACTTTTTTGATTCCCTGGTTCACGACAACTCAACTTGAACGAAACTCACAACTTGAAAATAAAAAACTCAACTCAAACTAACCCAAATTAATCCATATTTAACCGAAACTAACTAAACTCAAACATGACGCAACTTGACCCAAACTATCCCAACTTGTAACTCAACCTAATTCAAACTCATCCAACCTTAACTTGACCAGAACCAACTCAACTTGATCCAAACTAAACTCAACCCAACATAAAACTAACCTTTACTTAGCACGGCTTAACTCAAATTAGTTTGGGTTATTTTTTTTTTGATGAGTTGAGTCAAGTTTCCGGAACTGATCAACAAATCGAGTCGAATTTGGTACTGACGAGTTCGTCAATAAATTCTCAACAACATTTTTTATGAATAATTAATAAGGTACCATTAGAGGAACCACGTCAAAATCGAGCCTATACTTTCTCGGGGAAAAGTGACAAAGTCGTAGATTTTATTGAATATCTCCGGAACCGATCTACATATCGATTTGAATTTGGTACTGACGGATTCCTCACTAGATTCCTCATAAATTATTTCAAATGAGTTATCACGGTACTACTTGTGGAACCACGTCAAAATCGAGTCTAAACTTTTTTAGGGAAATATGACAAAGACTTACATTTATTGAATATCTCCGGAAACGATCAATATATTGAGTTGAATTTGGTACTGACGGGTTCCTCACTAGATTTCCAGCAAATTGTTTTCCATGAATAATTACGGTACCACCTGAGGAACCACGTCAAAATCTTACTTGGGAAAAAATGACAAAGTCTTACATTTAATTGAATAACACGAGAACCAATCAACATATCGTGCAGAATTTGGTACTATTGGGTTCCGCACTAAATTTCCAACAAATCAGTTTCTATGAATAATCATGGTACTACTAGAGGAACCACGTCAAAATCGAGCCTATACTTTCTCGGGGAAAAGTGACAAAGTCGTAAATTCAATTGAATATCTTCGGAATCGATCAACATATCGATTTGAATTTGGCACTGAGGGATTCCTCACTAGATTCCTGACAAATTATTTTATATGAACTACCACGGTACTACTTGAGGAACCACTTCAAAATCGAGCCTAAACTTTCTTGGAGAAAAATGACAAAAGTCCTACATTTAATTGAAAAACACGAGAACCAATCAACGTATCATGTCTGATTTGGTACTATTGGGTTCCTCACCAAATTCCCGTCAAATTATTTTATATGAATGGTTACGGTACGACTAAAGGAACCACGTTAAAATCGAGACTAAACTTCTTCAACTAACCAAAATCATTGCAACTTAACTTAAATAAATTTTACTCAACCTAACCCAACTCAATTTGACTCAAACTTGAACTATCTCAATAAATCAATCTAAACTTGAAAAAAATTAACACAGAAATTTGAAATTTAGTTTCCATTCCACATATAAAAAACATTTTATAATATTGATTGATGTAGGAAATTAATACCTATGCTAGTCAATAAACTCAATTTATTTTGAGTCATTTTGTTGAAAACCTCATTTGAATTCCGGACATCACATAAACAAATTTTGCAACAATTCCCATGATCCTATATAAAATCCAATTTTCCAAACTGGCTTTATTTGTTTGATTTATTTCACCAACAGCAAAAATAAAGATTTTTATATTTTCAGGAGAGATCTCTGAAAACAGAGATGGTATGAAGGAGCCCGAACACTTCGGTGAATTGGTGAGTAATTTCATTACTCTTAAAAATATATCATAAATCAAGTAAATGGTGCAGAAAGTCAAGCGTAGGAAGAACCATCTCACGAACGGCACGACGGACAAGATCAAAGCAGGAACTCAGACCACCCAGATTTATGCCCCCACAGATCAATCAAAATATGGTTATTATTTTGAAAGTTTTAAGCACGACTTTTACGCACCCTGTAACTTGCTTGGAAATTAAAATGTTACAAAAATGCTACAGACCAGTAGCTTAATGTATGCCAACTTATAATTGCGACCAGTTTTATCTTCTCGATCAATTTAAGATCGATTATATCAAAAGTGGTTGAGGCGGTCTACTTTTGTGATATGAAGGCTATGCGTCGATTAATATGTTGTCGGTTTAATTTTATGTAGATGAGTTTTGTTGAGCTATTTATGAGCTAGAGAAGATTGGCATTTTGAGTGGTGGTAATTGACTTTATGTTTTTTTTTTTTAATTTGATTCCAATAATTGAATCTATTTCGTCATTCATAAAAAACTTACCACCCCAGGTCCATCTCAAATCCCTACGCGCACATGAGCAAAGAAAACTGACACCCCCAGATCAAGCCAAAACCCTACATTTTAATTGATTCAGCATTTACGACAACATGGAAAGTAACTCATAACAGTTACTCTCCTCAATTGTCATGAGTTTTTTTTGAGAGGAGATATCGAGGAGTGTCTTATGGAAATTTCACTCTCCTATAAATAAGGGAATGATTTTTGGCAAAACTTTAATTTTTGAATCATTTTTCTGCATTGATCATTTGAGTTGTCCTCCTCAATTATAGGTAGTTTTCTGCTAAGAGGAGGTATTGAGGAGTGTCCTCTGCAAATTCCACTATCCTATATTGAGAGAGTGAGTTTTGGCAGAATTTGAAACATTTTGAATGATTTTTCTGCATTGATCCTATTTAGAACGAGATGGAAGGTTTTTTGAATCCCCCCCCCTCAATTATTGGTAGTTTTCTCCCAATAGGAGGTATTGGAGGATGTCTTTTTGCATTGGCTTTATTTAGAACGGTATGGAGGGTTTTTTGAGTTACTCCCTTCAATTATTGTTTTTTTAGAGGAGGTATTGAGGAGATTCCTCTTCCAATTTCACTGTCCTATGTCAAAGTTTTGGCATAATTTGAAACATTTTGAATGATTTTTCTGCATTGATTTTATCAATAACGATATGCAGGGTTTTGTGAGTTGCTCTTCTCAATTATTGGTTGATTCCTAAGAGGAGGTATTGAGGAGTGTCCTCTGCAAATTCCACTATCCTTTATTGAGAGAGTGAGTTTTGGCAGAATTTGAAACATTTTGAATGATTTTTCTGCATTGATTCTATTTAGAACGAGATGGAAGGTTTTTTGAATCCCCCCCTCAATTATTGGTAGTTTTCTCCCAATAGGAGGAATTGGAGGATGTCCTTTTGCATTGGCTTTATTTAGAACGGTATGGAGGGTTTTTTCAGTTACTCCCTTCAATTATTGTTTTTTTAGAGGAGGTATTGAGGAGATTCCTCTTCCAATTTCACTGTCCTATGTCAAAGGAGTAAGTTTTGGCATAATTTGAAACATTTTGAATGATTTTTTTGCATTGATTTTATCAATAACGATATGCAGGGTTTTTCGAGTTGCTCTTCTCAATTGTTGGTTGACTTCTCCTAAGACGAGGTATTGAGGAGTGTGATCTGCAAATTCAAATATCCTATGTTTAAGTAGTGAGTTTTGGCAGAATTTTTGAATAATTTTTCTGCATTGATTTTGTTTAGAACGATATGAAGGGTTTTAGGGGCACAGAAACCGACTCCCCTCAAGTCAATCCTAAAAACCTACGCGCACACGAGCAAAGAAAACTGACACCCAGGTCAATCCCATTGCTTACGCACACACGAACAAAAAAGCTGACACCCCAGGTCCATCCCAAGTGCCTACGCGCACACAAGAAGGATACATGAAACCCCATTCACAAATCTCTATGCGCACACTAGTGGAGAAAACTGACTCACCCAAATCCCTATGCCCACAAGAGCAGAGAAAACCGACTCACCTCAGGTCGATCCCAAATCCCTATACACACACTTGAACGAAGAAAACTGACAGCCCAGGTTAAACTCAACTCTTTACGCACACGGGTGGAGAGAACTGACTCACTTAAATCCCTATGCGCAATGAAGCAGAGAAAACCGACACACCTCAGGTCAATCTCAAATTCCTCATACACGCACTCGAATGAAGAAAACTGACACCCCAGGTCAATCCCAAGTGCCTACGCGCACATAAGAAGAATAAATGAAACCTCATTCACGAATCTCTACGCGCACACTGCATGGTTGAGAAAACTGAGTCACCTAAATCCCTATGCGCACAGGAGCTGAAAAAACCGACTCACCTCAGGTGCACGCACACGCACACGAACGGAGTAAACTGACACCTGACCACTTCCATTTCTTACGCGCACACGAACAAAAAAAGCTGACACCCCAGGTCAATCTCTAGTGCCTACGCGCTCACGAGAAGGATGAATGAAACACGATTCACAAATCTCTACGCGCACACTGGTAGAGAAAACTGACCTAAATCCCTATGCGCACAAGAGCTGAGAAAACCCACTCACCTCAGGTCAATTCCAAATCCAAATACACGCACACGAGCAGAAAAAACTGACTCGACCAAGGTCAATTCTATTCCTTACGCGCACACGTACAAAGAGAACTGACACACAAGGTCCATCCCAAGTACCTATGCGCACACGAGAAGAAAAAATGAAACCCTATACGCTTAAGAAGTCTTTACGTGCACACGGGTAAGGAAAATTGACTTACCCAAATCCCTATGCGCATATGAGCATCAGAGAATACCGACTCACCCCAGGTCAATCCCATTTCCTACGCGCACACGAACAAAGAAAACTGACACACCAGGTCAATCCCAAGTACCTACGCGCACACGAGAAGAAAAAATGAAACTTTATGCGCTACACAAGTCTCTATCGCGCACACGGGTAAGAAAAATTGACTCACCTGAATCCCTATGCGCATATGAGCAGAGAAAACCGACTCACCTCAGGTCAATCCCAAATTCAAAAACACGCACACAAGCAGAAAAAACTGACTTGACCAAGGTCAATTCTATTCCTTACGCGCACAAGAGCAGAAAAAACTGAAACCCCCAAGTGAATCACAAAACACTACGCGCACATGAGAAGGAAAAACCGACTCACCTCAGGTCAATCCCAAATCCTTACGCACAGACGAGTGGAGAAAACTGACTTAACTGAGGTCAATGCCAAATTCCTATACACGCACACGAAAAGCGAAAACTGACACCCCTGGTCAATCTTAAGTCTCAACGCGCACACAAGAAGAAATAATGAAACCCTATTCGATTTACAAATCTCTACGCGCACACGGGTACCCAGAGAAAACTATCTCAACCAATTCCCTATACGCACAGAAGCAGAGAGAACCGACTCACCCCAAGTCAATCCCAAATCCCTATACGCACAAGAACAGCGAAAACTGACTCACTCCAGATCAATCCCAAATCCCCACTTGCACACGGTAAGAAAAGACTGAAACCCTATGCGATTCACAAATCTCTACGCGCATACAGTTACCTAGAGAAAACTGTCTCATCTGAATCCCTATGCGCACAGGAGCAGAGAAAATCCTCCCGCACGGACGAGTAGGGAAAACTGGCTTACCCCAGGTCCCAGGTCAAACCGAAGTCCCTACGCGCACACAATAAGAAAAAATGAAAGCCTATGCGATTCACAAATCTCTACGCGCTCACGGGTGCCTAGAGAAAACTTTCTCAACTAAATCCCTATGCGCACAGGAACAGAGAAAATCCTCACGCCCGGACGAGTAGGGAAAACTGACTTACCCCAGGTCAATCCCGAGTCCCTAAGCGCACACAAGAAGAAAAAAATTAAACCCCATGCGATTCACAAATCTCTACGCGCTCACTGGTGCCTAGAAAAAACTGTCTCAACTAAATCCCTATGCGCACAGGAGCAGAGAAAACCGACTCACCTCAGACCAATCTCTATACACGCCCACGAACGAAGAAAACCGTCTCACCCCAGGTCAATCTTATTCCCTACGCGTACAAACACGAGTAGAAGAAACCAGAACCCCAATTGATTCACAAATCCCTACGCGCACACGTGTACCTGGAGAAAACTGACTACTTTAATTCCTGAGCGCACAGGATCAGAGCAAACCGACCTACCTCAAGTCAATTTCAAATCCACAAAAACGCACACGCAAGAAAACTGACTCAACCCAGATCAATCCCGTTCCCTACGCGTACACGAGCAGAAAAAAACTAAAACTTCAATTGATTCACAAATCCCTACGCGTAGAAAAGCAGAGAAAACTCAATTTTCTCAGGTCAAATCCCTATACACGCACACGAACAAAGAAAACTGACACTTCTAAGTAAATCCCATTCCCCACGCGCACAAGAACAAAGAAAACTGACACCCCAAGTTATCACGCGCACACGAAAAGAAAAATGAAACCCTATTCGATTCACAGATCACTACGCGCACACGGGTACCTGGAGAAAATTGACTGACCTAAATCCCTAAGCGCACAGGATCAGAGCAAACCGACCTACCTCAAGTCAATTCCAAATCCACATAAACGCACACGAACCAATAAAACTGACTCAACTCAGATCAATCCCGTTCCGTACGCGTACACGAGCAGAAAAAAACTAGAACTTCAATTGATTCACAAATCCCTACGCGTAGAAAAGCAGAGAAAACTCAATTTTCTCAGGTCAAATCCCTATACACGCACACGAACAAAGAAAACTGACACTCTAAGTCAATCCCATTCCCCACGCGCACACGAACAAAGAAAACTGACACCTCATGTTATCACGCGCACACGAAAAGAAAAATGAAACTCTATTCGATTCACAGATCACTACGCGCACACGGGTACCTAGAGAAAATTGACTGACCTAAATCCCTAAGCGCACAGGATCAGAGCAAACCGACCTACCTCAAGTCAATTTCAAATCCACAAAAACGCACACGCAAGAAAACTGACTCAACCCAGATCAATCCCGTTCCCTACGCGTACACGAGCAGAAAAAAACTAAAACTTCAATTGATTCACAAATCCCTACGCGTAGAAAAGCAGAGAAAACTCAATTTTCTCAGGTCAAATCCCTATACACGCACACGAACAAAGAAAACTGACACTTCTAAGTAAATCCCATTCCCCACGCGCACAAGAACAAAGAAAACTGACAGCCCAAGTTATCACGCGCACACGAAAAGAAAAATGAAACTCTATTCGATTCACAGATCACTACGCGCACACGGGTACCTAGAGAAAATTGACTGACCTAAATCCCTAAGCGCACAGGATCAGAGCAAACCGACCTACCTCAAGTCAATTTCAAATCCACAAAAACGCACACGCAAGAAAACTGACTCAACCCAGATCAATCCCGTTCCCTACGCGTACACGAGCAGAAAAAAACTAAAACTTCAATTGATTCACAAATCCCTACGCGTAGAAAAGCAGAGAAAACTCAATTTTCTCAGGTCAAATCCCTATACACGCACACGAACAAAGAAAACTGACACTTCTAAGTAAATCCCATTCCCCACGCGCACAAGAACAAAGAAAACTGACACCCCAAGTTATCACGCGCACACGAAAAGAAAAATGAAACCCTATTCGATTCACAGATCACTACGCGCACACGGGTACCTGGAGAAAATTGACTGACCTAAATCCCTAAGCGCACAGGATCAGAGCAAACCGACCTACCTCAAGTCAATAATTCCAAATCCACATAAACGCACACGAACCAATAAAACTGACTCAACCCAGATCAATCCCGTTCCCTACGCGTACACGAGCAGAAAAAAACTAAAACTTCAATTGATTCACAAATCCCTACGCGTAGAAAAGCAGAGAAAACTCAATTTTCTCAGGTCAAATCCCTATACACGCACACGAACAAAGAAAACTGACACTTCTAAGTAAATCCCATTCCCCACGCGCACAAGAACAAAGAAAACTGACACCCCAAGTTATCACGCGCACACGAAAAGAAAAATGAAACCCTATTCGATTCACAGATCACTACGCGCACACGGGTACCTGGAGAAAATTGACTGACCTAAATCCCTAAGCGCACAGGATCAGAGCAAACCGACCTACCTCAAGTCAATAATTCCAAATCCACATAAACGCACACGAACCAATAAAACTGACTCAACCCAGATCAATCCCGTTCCCTACGCGTACACGAGCAGAAAAAAACTAAAACTTCAATTGATTCACAAATCCCTACGCGTAGAAAAGCAGAGAAAACTCAATTTTCTCAGGTCAAATCCCTATACACGCACACGAACAAAGAAAACTGACACTTCTAAGTAAATCCCATTCCCCACGCGCACAAGAACAAAGAAAACTGACACCCCAAGTTATCACGCGCACACGAAAAGAAAAATGAAACCCTATTCGATTCACAGATCACTACGCGCACACGGGTACCTGGAGAAAATTGACTGACCTAAATCCCTAAGCGCACAGGATCAGAGCAAACCGACCTACCTCAAGTCAATAATTCCAAATCCACATAAACGCACACGAACCAATAAAACTGACTCAACCCAGATCAATCCCGTTCCCTACGCGTACACGAGCAGAAAAAAACTAAAACTTCAATTGATTCACAAATCCCTACGCGTAGAAAAGCAGAGAAAACTCAATTTTCTCAGGTCAAATCCCTATACACGCACACGAACAAAGAAAACTGACACTTCTAAGTAAATCCCATTCCCCACGCGCACAAGAACAAAGAAAACTGACACCCCAAGTTATCACGCGCACACGAAAAGAAAAATGAAACCCTATTCGATTCACAGATCACTACGCGCACACGGGTACCTGGAGAAAATTGACTGACCTAAATCCCTAAGCGCACAGGATCAGAGCAAACCGACCTACCTCAAGTCAATAATTCCAAATCCACATAAACGCACACGAACCAATAAAACTGACTCAACCCAGATCAATCCCGTTCCCTACGCGTACACGAGCAGAAAAAAACTAAAACTTCAATTGATTCACAAATCCCTACGCGTAGAAAAGCAGAGAAAACTCAATTTTCTCAGGTCAAATCCCTATACACGCACACGAACAAAGAAAACTGACACTTCTAAGTAAATCCCATTCCCCACGCGCACAAGAACAAAGAAAACTGACACCCCAAGTTATCACGCGCACACGAAAAGAAAAATGAAACCCTATTCGATTCACAGATCACTACGCGCACACGGGTACCTGGAGAAAATTGACTGACCTAAATCCCTAAGCGCACAGGATCAGAGCAAACCGACCTACCTCAAGTCAATAATTCCAAATCCACATAAACGCACACGAACCAATAAAACTGACTCAACCCAGATCAATCCCGTTCCCTACGCGTACACGAGCAGAAAAAAACTAAAACTTCAATTGATTCACAAATCCCTACGCGTAGAAAAGCAGAGAAAACTCAATTTTCTCAGGTCAAATCCCTATACACGCACACGAACAAAGAAAACTGACACTTCTAAGTAAATCCCATTCCCCACGCGCACAAGAACAAAGAAAACTGACACCCCAAGTTATCACGCGCACACGAAAAGAAAAATGAAACCCTATTCGATTCACAGATCACTACGCGCACACGGGTACCTGGAGAAAATTGACTGACCTAAATCCCTAAGCGCACAGGATCAGAGCAAACCGACCTACCTCAAGTCAATAATTCCAAATCCACATAAACGCACACGAACCAATAAAACTGACTCAACCCAGATCAATCCCGTTCCCTACGCGTACACGAGCAGAAAAAAACTAAAACTTCAATTGATTCACAAATCCCTACGCGTAGAAAAGCAGAGAAAACTCAATTTTCTCAGGTCAAATCCCTATACACGCACACGAACAAAGAAAACTGACACTTCTAAGTAAATCCCATTCCCCACGCGCACAAGAACAAAGAAAACTGACACCCCAAGTTATCACGCGCACACGAAAAGAAAAATGAAACCCTATTCGATTCACAGATCACTACGCGCACACGGGTACCTGGAGAAAATTGACTGACCTAAATCCCTAAGCGCACAGGATCAGAGCAAACCGACCTACCTCAAGTCAATAATTCCAAATCCACATAAACGCACACGAACCAATAAAACTGACTCAACCCAGATCAATCCCGTTCCCTACGCGTACACGAGCAGAAAAAAACTAAAACTTCAATTGATTCACAAATCCCTACGCGTAGAAAAGCAGAGAAAACTCAATTTTCTCAGGTCAAATCCCTATACACGCACACGAACAAAGAAAACTGACACTTCTAAGTAAATCCCATTCCCCACGCGCACAAGAACAAAGAAAACTGACACCCCAAGTTATCACGCGCACACGAAAAGAAAAATGAAACCCTATTCGATTCACAGATCACTACGCGCACACGGGTACCTGGAGAAAATTGACTGACCTAAATCCCTAAGCGCACAGGATCAGAGCAAACCGACCTACCTCAAGTCAATAATTCCAAATCCACATAAACGCACACGAACCAATAAAACTGACTCAACCCAGATCAATCCCGTTCCCTACGCGTACACGAGCAGAAAAAAACTAAAACTTCAATTGATTCACAAATCCCTACGCGTAGAAAAGCAGAGAAAACTCAATTTTCTCAGGTCAAATCCCTATACACGCACACGAACAAAGAAAACTGACACTTCTAAGTAAATCCCATTCCCCACGCGCACAAGAACAAAGAAAACTGACACCCCAAGTTATCACGCGCACACGAAAAGAAAAATGAAACCCTATTCGATTCACAGATCACTACGCGCACACGGGTACCTGGAGAAAATTGACTGACCTAAATCCCTAAGCGCACAGGATCAGAGCAAACCGACCTACCTCAAGTCAATAATTCCAAATCCACATAAACGCACACGAACCAATAAAACTGACTCAACCCAGATCAATCCCGTTCCCTACGCGTACACGAGCAGAAAAAAACTAAAACTTCAATTGATTCACAAATCCCTACGCGTAGAAAAGCAGAGAAAACTCAATTTTCTCAGGTCAAATCCCTATACACGCACACGAACAAAGAAAACTGACACTTCTAAGTAAATCCCATTCCCCACGCGCACAAGAACAAAGAAAACTGACACCCCAAGTTATCACGCGCACACGAAAAGAAAAATGAAACCCTATTCGATTCACAGATCACTACGCGCACACGGGTACCTGGAGAAAATTGACTGACCTAAATCCCTAAGCGCACAGGATCAGAGCAAACCGACCTACCTCAAGTCAATAATTCCAAATCCACATAAACGCACACGAACCAATAAAACTGACTCAACCCAGATCAATCCCGTTCCCTACGCGTACACGAGCAGAAAAAAACTAAAACTTCAATTGATTCACAAATCCCTACGCGTAGAAAAGCAGAGAAAACTCAATTTTCTCAGGTCAAATCCCTATACACGCACACGAACAAAGAAAACTGACACTTCTAAGTAAATCCCATTCCCCACGCGCACAAGAACAAAGAAAACTGACAGCCCAAGTTATCACGCGCACACGAAAAGAAAAATGAAACTCTATTCGATTCACAGATCACTACGCGCACACGGGTACCTAGAGAAAATTGACTGACCTAAATCCCTAAGCGCACAGGATCAGAGCAAACCGACCTACCTCAAGTCAATTTCAAATCCACAAAAACGCACACGCAAGAAAACTGACTCAACCCAGATCAATCCCGTTCCCTACGCGTACACGAGCAGAAAAAAACTAAAACTTCAATTGATTCACAAATCCCTACGCGTAGAAAAGCAGAGAAAACTCAATTTTCTCAGGTCAAATCCCTATACACGCACACGAACAAAGAAAACTGACACTTCTAAGTAAATCCCATTCCCCACGCGCACAAGAACAAAGAAAACTGACACCCCAAGTTATCACGCGCACACGAAAAGAAAAATGAAACCCTATTCGATTCACAGATCACTACGCGCACACGGGTACCTGGAGAAAATTGACTGACCTAAATCCCTAAGCGCACAGGATCAGAGCAAACCGACCTACCTCAAGTCAATAATTCCAAATCCACATAAACGCACACGAACCAATAAAACTGACTCAACTCAGATCAATCCCGTTCCGTACGCGTACACGAGCAGAAAAAAACTAAAACTTCAATTGATTCACAAATCCCTACGCGTAGAAAAGCAGAGAAAACTCAATTTTCTCAGGTCAAATCCCTATACACGCACACGAACAAAGAAAACTGACACTCTAAGTCAATCCCATTCCCCACGCGCACACGAACAAAGAAAACTGACACCTCATGTTATCACGCGCACACGAAAAGAAAAATGAAGCCCTATTCGATTCACAAATCACTACGCGCACACGGGTACCTGGAGAAAATTGACTGACCTAAATCCCTAAGCGCACAGGATCAGAGCAAACCTACCTCAAGTCAATCCCAGATCCCTATACACAACCACGAACCAAGAAAACTGACTCAACCCAGACCAATCCCGTTCCCTACGCGTATACGAGCAGAATAAAACTGAAACTTCAATTGATTCACTCCACCAAAATCGACAAACCGGAACTAATGTTGTAGCCGCTAAAACTCCAACTCATGGCGTCCACAGCAAATCCTCAATTTATCTCCAGCTTGCTGAAAAGGTAAACAGAAAAAACAACGTGGGTGTGATAGCCATATCATCTATCAAAGCGATTTCAAGAGATTGCGGATATTTTTGACCCGGTTTCGGCACAATTTGCCGAAAGGATCGAATTTCTTGACCCCGCCGATGACCGCACCTGTGTTTGATGTTTCGTCGGCGCCCAGCATCGTCCACTAATGGGATCAACGGTGAGTGTGGCGATAGGGATTATCCCTAGGGATACACACGAGTAGGTCTGTGATGAGCGGTTTTCTTTTGGTAATGAATAGGATTGGAGACGGATAGGATTGATTACGTTATAGATCAGGTTTGAAGGATTTTTTTGTATGAGCTTAAATCCACTTTTTTAAGTTTTTTGCCACACCCCACGAAAGAATCTTACAAAAATGTTAGTTGAGATCTTGTGCTTGTGCCGGATAGTGAACCACGCCCACTCAATTCATATTTTTTTGTTGGAATTTTTAGCAGACTAAGAACATTTTTGAACCACAATAACTATCGAGGTTATCTGTCAAGCATCTTTTCATAATCGCAAAATTGTCATATACTATTACAATTTGACAACTTTGACGTTAGATTTGAGCATGCGCACTTGGTATAACCATTTCAAAAACACATAATTATTGAGATTAGATGTCAAAAATTCCTTCATATTCGAAAAAATTTCATTTATTATCGCAATTTGACAACTTTGACATTCCATTAGAGCATGCAAACTCGGGATGACCAATTCAAAAATCCACTCTTGTTGTGGTAAACTGTCAAAAACCAAAAAATTGTCATACTAACGCAATTTGACATTTTTGACATTTGATTTGAGCATGCGCACTTGGGATAACCATCTCAAAAACCCACAATTATTGACGTAAACTGTCAAAAATCCTCTCATGATTGGATAATTGTCATTTGGGTATTATCGTAATTTTCAGAGAATTATAACTTTTTCCCACTAACTTCTAATAAGACCTTTTTAAGTGAATCACTGTTTTTTGCACCAATTTTTGACAACTTTGACGTTAGATTTGAGCATGCGCACTTGGTATAACCATTTCAAAAACACACAATTATTGAGGTTAGATGTCAAAAATTCCTTCATATTCGAAAAAATTTCATTTATTATCGCAATATGACAAGTTTGACATTCCATTAGAGCATGCAAACTCGGGATAACCATCTCAAAAATCCACTCTTGTTGTGGTTAACTGTCAAAAACCAAAAAATTGTCATACTAACGCGATTTGACATTTTTGACATTTGATTTGAGCATGCGCACTTGGGATAACCATTTCAGAAACCCACATTTATTGACGTAGCCTGTCAAAAATCCTCTCATGATTGGATAATTGTCATTTAGGTCTTATCGTGATTTTCAGAGAGTTATAACTTTTTCCCACTAATTTCTAATAAGACCTTTTTGAGTGAATCACTATTTTTTGCACCAATTTTTGACAACTTTGACGTTAGAATTGAGCATGCGCACTTGGGATAACCATTTCAAAAACACACAATTATTGAGGTTAGATGTCAAAAATTCCTTCATATTCGAAAAAATTTCATTTATTATCGCAATTTGACAACTTTGACATTCCATTAGAGCATGCAAACTCGGGATAACCAAAACCAAAAAATCATACTATCGCAATTTGACATTTTTGACATTTGATTTGAGCATGCGCACTTGGGATAACCATCTAAAGAGCCCACAAGTATTGACGTAAACTGTCAATTGATTGAATAACTGTCATTTAGGTATTATCGCGATTTTCAGAGAATTATAACTTTTTTTCAAACATTTCTAAGACCTTTTTAAGTGAATCACTGTTTTTTGCACCACTGTCTGGAATTATTTACCAAAATCACTACCTTTTTCTCATGAATCACCAAAATCCATCTTAGAATTACAATTTTTATCGTAGTGTTGCAGATTTTTATCGAATCTCCGGCTGTTTCAAGAAGTTTTGACATTTTTTTACGGAATTACTACTTCTATGCAGGAATATCAGGATTTTTTCCAGAAATTTATGCTATTTTTAAGGAATTAGGTACTATTCATTATTATTTTTTTCCGGATCTACGACTTTCTCCAAGGTATTGCAGGTTATTTTCTCGCAACCAGAGAAATTATAACTTTTTTCCAGGACTTTATCCGAGAAGTATATACGTCTTTTTAAGGGAACTACTATTTTTTGCGAGACTGGAATTATTCACCAAAATCACTACCTTTTTTCCAGGAATTGCCAAAATTTGATTCAGAATTACGACTTTTACTCATGGAGTTGCAAGGTTTTATCCAAATTCAAGCTTTTTTTATAAAATTTTGACATTGTTGTTACGAATTTACTACCTTCAAGCAAGAAATTCCTAATTCTCCAGAATGATCATGTTTTTTTTTCTGGAATTACTACCTTCAAAAGGAATGTCAGCAATTTCGGAATCACGACTCTCCAAGGTACCTATACTGCAGGATATTTTCCCCAAATTCCAGCATTTCTTGAAGAATTTTAACTCTTTCTCTGGAGTTTCTCCGACTTTTTTGAGGGAATCAGAGAAATTACGACCACTTTTTGCCAAAAATGTCAGCAATATTTTCGGAATTACGACTTTTTTTAGGGAAATCACTACTTTTTTGCACGACTGTCTGGAATTATTTACCAAAATCACTACCTACATTTTTCCCAAGAATTACCAAGGTTTTTAATTTTTTTTATGGAATGTTGACATTGTTGTTACAGAATTCCTACTTCTAAGCAAAAAAATCAACGATTTTTTCCAAGAACTGTTACTTTTCAAAAAAATGACCATTTTTTTGAAGAATGATGATGTTTTTTTCCGGAATTACTACCTTTTGCAAGGAATGTCAGCAATTTTTTCTGGAATCACGACTCTCTCCAAGGTACTGCAGGATATTTTCGCAAAATTCCAAACATTTCTTGAGGAATTATAATTTTTTTTCCAGGAATTTCTTCGACTTTTTTAAGGGAATCAGCAGAACTACAACTTTGACCATGAAGTTGCAGGCTTTTATCGAAATTGCGGCACTTTAAGAAATATTGACATTATTCTTCTAGACAGGAATTTTCCCCAAAAATTATTACTTTTTCAAAGGGATTTTGAAAATAAATAGGTACTATTTGGCTATGTATCTCCTGCAATGTCAGAATTGTTTTCCAGAACTACGACTTTTTCTTGTATTTGCAGGTTATTTCCCCGAAATTACAGCATTTTTAAGAAATTATAATTTCCTTGACTGTATTCGAGAATAACGACTTTTTAGGGGATCTACTATTTTTTTTTTAAACGACTGCCTGGAATTAGCTACCAAAATCACTATCTTTTTCCAAGGAAATACCAAATTTTTTTTTCAAAATTACTAATTTTAATCATGCATTTGCAAGTTTTTATTGAATACAGCTTTTTTTATAGAATTTTGACATTGTGGTTACGAATTTACTGCTAACAAAAAATTCAATTTTTTCCCGGAATTACTAGCTTTTGCAAGGAATGTCAGCTTTTTTTCCCGGAATTCCAGCATTCCTTGAGGAATTGAGGAATTATAAATTTTTTCCAGAAATGTTTTCGACATTTTTAAGGGACTTAAAAGAATTACGACTTCTTTCAAGGCGTTGCAAATCTTCATCGAAATTCCTGCTTTCTCTTCTGCCGGAATTACGACATTTTTTAAGGTATTGCAAGTTATTTTCTCGAAATTCCAGCATTTTCTGAGGACTTATAACTTTTTACCAGGAATTTCTTCGACTTTATTCGAAAATTCCGACTTTCTTAAAGGAAATCATTATTTTTTTGTACGACTATCTGGAATTATTTATCGAAATCACTCTCTTTTTCCCGGGAATTACCAAAATTTGTTACAGGACTACAATTTTTATCATGGAGTTGCAAGTTCTTATCGAAATTTCAGCTTTCTTATAGAATTTTGACATTGTTGTTACGGAATTAATACTTCTTAGCAGGAATGTCCACGACTTTACAAAGAAACTGCTGCTTCTTATAGGAATTACTATTTTTCGCAAAAATGATAACGATTTTTTTTCGGAATTACTACCTTTTGCAAGGAATGTCAAGAATTACCAAGGTTTTTAATTTTTTTTATGGAATGTTGACATTGTTGTTACAGAATTCCTACTTCTAAGCAAAAAAATCAACGATTTTTTCCAAGAACTGTTACTTTTCAAAAAAATGACCATTTTTTGGAAGAATGATGATGTTTTTTTCCGGAATTACTACCTTTTGCAAGGAATGTCAGCAATTTTTTCTGGAATCACGACTCTCTCCAAGGTACTGCAGGATATTTTCGCAAAATTCCAAACATTTCTTGAGGAATTATAATTTTTTTTCCAGGAATTTCTTCGACTTTTTTAAGGGAATCAGCAGAACTACAACTTTGACCATGAAGTTGCAGGCTTTTATCGAAATTGCGGCACTTTAAGAAATATTGACATTATTCTTCTAGACAGGAATTTTCCCCAAAAATTATTACTTTTTCAAAGGGATTTTGAAAATAAATAGGTACTATTTGGCTATGTATCTCCTGCAATGTCAGAATTGTTTTCCAGAACTACGACTTTTTCTTGTATTTGCAGGTTATTTCCCCGAAATTACAGCATTTTTAAGAAATTATAATTTCCTTGACTGTATTCGAGAATAACGACTTTTTAGGGGATCTACTATTTTTTTTTTAAACGACTGCCTGGAATTAGCTACCAAAATCACTATCTTTTTCCAAGGAAATACCAAATTTTTTTTTCAAAATTACTAATTTTAATCATGCATTTGCAAGTTTTTATTGAATACAGCTTTTTTTATAGAATTTTGACATTGTGGTTACGAATTTACTGCTAACAAAAAATTCACTTTTTTCCCGGAATTACTAGCTTTTGCAAGGAATGTCAGCTTTTTTTCCCGGAATTCCAGCATTCCTTGAGGAATTGAGGAATTATAAATTTTTTCCAGAAATGTTTTCGACATTTTTAAGGGACTTAAAAGAATTACGACTTCTTTCAAGGCGTTGCAAATCTTCATCGAAATTCCTGCTTTCTCTTCTGCCGGAATTACGACATTTTTTAAGGTATTGCAAGTTATTTTCTCGAAATTCCAGCATTTTCTGAGGACTTATAACTTTTTACCAGGAATTTCTTCGACTTTATTCGAAAATTCCGACTTTCTTAAAGGAAATCATTATTTTTTTGTACGACTATCTGGAATTATTTATCGAAATCACTCTCTTTTTCCCGGGAATTACCAAAATTTGTTACAGGACTACAATTTTTATCATGGAGTTGCAAGTTCTTATCGAAATTTCAGCTTTCTTATAGAATTTTGACATTGTTGTTACGGAATTAATACTTCTTAGCAGGAATGTCCACGACTTTACAAAGAAACTGCTGCTTCTTATAGGAATTACTATTTTTCGCAAAAATGATAACGATTTTTTTTTCGGAATTACTACCTTTTGCAAGGAATGTCGGCAATTTTTTCCGGAATCACGACTCTTTCCAGGGTACTGCAGGATTTTTTCCTGGAATTCCAGCATTCCTTGAGTAATCATAACTTTTTTTCCAGGAATTTCTTCGACTTTTTCAAGGGACTTAGAAAGATCACGACGTTTATCATGGAGTTGCGAACCTTAATCGAAATTCCTGCTTTTTCTTTTTTCGGAATTACGACTTTTTTCAAGGTATTGCATGTTATTTTCTCGAAATTTCAGCATTTTCTGAGAAATTATATGTTATTACCAGGAATTTCTTAGACTTCATCTGAGAATTTTGACTGTTTTAGGGGAATCACTACTTTTTTGCACGAGTCTGTGTGGAATTATTTACTACAATTACTATCTTTTTCGCAGGAATTACCAAAATTTGTTTCAGAATCACGACTTTTATTATAAAAGATTTTGACATTATTGTAACGGAATTACTACTTCTAAGCAGGATTTTCTAAAAAAACTGTTACTTTGAAGGCATTACTACTTTTCGCAAAAATGATTACGTATTTTTTCCGGAATTACCACCTTTTGCAAGGAATGTCAGCATTTTTCCCCGGAATCACGACTCTTCAGAGTACTGCAAGATTTTTTCCGAAATTCCAACATTCCTTGAGGAATTATAACTTTTTTCCAGGAATTTCTTCGACTATTTTGAGAGACTTGAAAGAATCACGACTTTTATCATGGAGTTGCAAACTTTTATCGAAATTCCTGCATTTTCTTCTGCCGGAATTACGACATATTTCAAGGTATTGCAAGTAATTTTCTCGAAATGCCAGCATTTTCTGAGGAATTATAACTTTTCACCAGGAATTTCTTCGACTTTATTAGAGAATTGTGTCTGTTTAAGGGGGATCACTACTTTTTTTCACGACTCTGTATGGAATTATTCACCACAATTACTATCTTTTTCCCAGGAATTTTGACATTATTGTTGCGGAATTACTACTTCTAAGCGAGATTTTCTAAAGAAACTGTTACTTTAAAGGAATTACTATTTTTCTCAAGAATGCTTACGATTTTTTTCCGGAATAACCACCGGTATCACGACTCTTTTCAGGGTACTGCAGGATTTTTCCCGGAATTCCGGCATTTTTTGAGGAATTTTTTACCAGGAATTTCTTCGACTTTATCTGATGGGAATTGTGACTGTTTCAGGGGAATCACTACTTTTTTTCACGACTCTGTGTGGAAATATTTACTACAATTATTATCTTTTTCCCTGGAATTACCAAAATCGGTTCCAGAATTACGAAGGATTTTGATATCATTGTTACGGAATCACTACTTCTTAGCAAAATTTTATCAAGAAACATCCGGCCGAGCAGGACTGTTTTAGAGAAATCCTCCACCACACAAATCCAGAAGGTGACGCCCGAGTATGCCTGATCCAAAGTGCCCCACATACATAAGTGATTAAAATAAACACAGTTTTCGTGAGAATTTTTGAAAGGGTGTGGAGAAATCTTGGCAACACTGCTGAGAGGCTTCAGGGAGCCACTTTAATTTACATACAGCTCTGATCGACGGATCACCATTACTGTGTAACATACGAAATCCAGTCCCTAAGCTCCATCAACGGCCATCATCCGTGCTCTATCTGGCTCAATAATAACTCTAAATAAATAGTCAAATCCCCGAAAATGAATGCCAAGCGATGCAGTTACAAAATAGATTTGAAGCGAGCCACGCGAATTTTCCAGTGTTGCTAATCACTTTGTCAGTCTAAATGAATTTTGATGTTTATTGCTGACGAAGAGCGAGGCAGTAATTCCGTCCGTCGCTGCCATTTACATATTAGGAGGAAATTATTAAGTTGTGTAGAGTGAACTTTATGTCTGAGTATTAACTAACTTGGATTAATTGTATAAATTGAATTAGTACAAAAAAACAAACAGCTCAGTCGTACTGGCAAACAAAAGAAGCAAAGCTAATACCAATAAGCCTGGCATTTCTTTTGGGATAATAGAACCGCAAAGGGAGCTCAAATTCTTTCAATTAAGCCGCTGAAATTTCATTAATTTCCATACTTATTCGAGTGTCGTAAAAGCTAGCGCGGTTCATTTGAATTCCATTAACTACATAAAAAGTGATAAAAAATAAGCAATAAAATACATAGCGAGCTATGCGAGGGAAAATCTAATTTGAATAAATGGTCCTTGATTTTTAAAGGACCCTTTCGTCCCGTGAAGCGGTATTTACCGTATATGCGTTATTTAGTGATGGGATTATTTTTCCCTTTATACCGAATGCATGGTAACGGTAATTAGGGCTTTTTGGAATGGATTTCTAGAGGGAATTACTTGGTATGGTCCGGTGAACAAGGCAAGTATTTGGGCTATTTTAGGAGTAATATCTTTTATTCGGGAAATGCAGATTTCAGACTTAAACTGCTCATAAAATTAAAGAACATTGCAATTTTTTTGCCCATTTTCAATAAGCTGTAGCTTTGGAACGAATAAACGGATTTTGTCAAGTGTTTTGGAGTTTTGAAGGTCGACATTCGTACATTGGACTGACTTTTGTATATTTTGTGTGAGATGAGGTTTTCTATGATAAACAGGGTGCGGAAGGAAGTGATGCAATTTTCAAAATTTTCATTGTATCCCCTTTTTGGTAAAAAACAATTCTTCACCTAATTTATACCGCAAGGGTTTGGCTTTTTAGGATATACGATACCCTCACACATACGACAATTTTTTTTTTTTGGTATCGCGAAATTGATGACTGTTATACCTTCCTACAAATTTATCAGTTATTGACTTCGAAATGCCAATAATTATTGTTGCCTTTAGAAAAAGAAATAAAAAGGCGCTTAAAAAGAGTTCAAATTCCTTAAAAAAATAAAAATAAACGGTACTAGGGCAAAATAGTTTATTGAAAATGAACAAAAATCACTAAAAAGTCGATAATTGTTGCATTTAGAGCTAAAAAATTAGTAAAAAGGCGCTTAAGAAGTGTCAAATTCCTTAAAAAAGTGAAAATAAAATAAACAAATAAAATAAGTCTTGAAAATGTAAAAAAACAATAAATAGTCGATAACTGTTGCTTTTAAAGTTAAAAAATCAATAAATAGGCGCTTAAAAAGTGTTTACATTCCTTCAAAAGGAAATATAAAATGAATTAGGCAAAACAAGCCTTGAAAATGTACAAAAATCACTAAAAAGTCGATAATTGTTGCATTTAGAGCTAAAAAATTAGTATAAAGGCGCTTAAGAAGTGTCAAATTCCTTGAAAAAGTGAAAATAAAGTCTTGAAAATGTAAAAAAAGAATAAATAGTCGATAACTGTTGCCTCTAAAGTTAAAAAATCAATAAATAGGCGCTAAAAAGTGTTCACATTCCTTAAAAAGGAAATGTAAAATGAATTAGGGCAAAACAAGCCTTGAAAATATACAAAAATCACTGAAAAGTCGATAATTGGTGACTTTGGAGTTAAAAAAATCAATAAAAACGCGGTCAAACTGTTTTAATTCCTCAAAAAAGTAAAATGAAATAGGGCAAAAGAAACCTTTGAAAATATATAAAAATCACTAAGATCTATAATTATTTTAGTTGCCTTTAAAGTTAAAAAATCATCAAAATAGCGTTTTAAGTGTGTACATTTTTTAAATCATTAGAAATAAAGTGAATGATGGCAAAATAAAGCCTTTAAAATGTACAGAAATTACTGAAAAGTCGAAAAAAGCACTGAAAAAGTGTTCAAAATCCTTAAAAAAGTAAAAATAAGGTGAAATAAGGCAAAATAAAGTCTTGAAAATGTACAAAAATTACTAAAAAGTCGATAATTTTTGCCTGTACAACAATTGTGTTCTATTTTTACGGCATTTGATGTCTTTTCAGAAATTAATCACTCTATGTGATTTATACACATGAACTTATATCTTTTTAAATCCTTTCTCGCTTTTAATATTTTTAGTGTTAACGTTTCTGAGCTTGTACTGTATATTTTTTTAAATTCCTTCTCGCTTTTAATAAGTATATTCACATTTGGTTTGGATTTTCTACATCTTTTTGACTATTTTCAGGTTTTTATGATAGTATATAGTTTTAGAAATTTAATTTATTTTTTTGATACACGCTTATCGCTCGATGTGGTTGATTTTTGTATATTTTTTGCGCTTTGAATTAGTTTATTTTAATTATTTCTGAATTTTACGCGTGTTGATGTACATTTTTTCAATTTTCAAAATACTTTCAAAAGTATAATTTTGAAAGTATCTATATTCTATCTACTTTTTGATAAACGTGAACGAATTTATTTTTCTATGTCCTTAGTCGCTTTAAATAAATTTATTTGTTTTTTTTTCTGAATTGTCTACATCTTTTTGTTTTTTTTTTATATTGTTTGCTCTCTAATATTATTTTAATATTTGCTGGATTTTAAACAAGTTTTTGTAAAATTATCTCAATTTTTAAGGTTTTTATTATATTTTGAAGTAAACACTATATACTTCTTAAAACACGTAAATTATTACTCCATCTCATTTATTTTTTTATATCGTCTTTCGCTTCAATCAAGTTTATTCAATTTATTTCTGAATTTACCAAATTTTTTTGACATTTTTTTATAAGTTCCATCTGTGTATTTTTTAATACACGCATATTTATTTTTTTCACATCTTTTGATATTGTTTGCTCTTCAAATTAGTTGATTTTCATGTTTTCTGGATTTTAGAAAATTCTTGTAGACATTTTTGAATTTTTAGTGTACTTATGGTATTTGAAGTTGTTTAGAAAATTCCATTCACTTTTCAAACCCGTCAAAATAATGTTTTTTTTTTAATTTTATTGTATTTATGATTTTGGTGAATACGGTTTTGGATATTTTTTCCGTCAACGGTGATCTCTTTTCTCATTGTCCTTTTTTTAAAAAAAAATCAATGAAAATTAATACCATCAAATTCAATAATACTAATAATCAAAAGAAATCGTCAATAATGTAAGTTTATTTCATACTTTACTGTAATGTATCATTTACCGAACTCAAAACCAGTCCAATAAATGACACATAACATCATCAGAGCCAGTAAAATTGGATAAGAAGAATGTATACATTCAACTTACTTTGGAAGTTGTCGCATGGTTTGGCTGGCGCCATCTCATGGTAAGAATGTGAGACGGTGTGGGTTGACAAAAAAGCACTTTTTCTTCAAAACAGATTGAAAAGAATTGTCGCAGTATAAAATAGAACATTGTGAAATGTCATTAAACTACTCAACTAGAAACATCTTGACTCGTACCTTAATAAGTCATTTTCCGGCCTAGTAACGTGAATAACTATTATTTTAATGTTGAATGAACCAATCAAACCTAAGAAAAGGAAGAAGAACAGAGCTGAGGTTGTAAAAGCATTGGTTGATCTATTGATGTGTTTGAAGAAATCGAAGAACTCAGATAAACTTCTCCTGGCCTCTTTGAAGCTGTTGAAGACGAAAATCTAGAAAATGGAGCTCCAAGTGGAATTGGTATAGCAAAACATCTAATGAAGCTAAATCTGAGGATTTAGTATTTCAATTTGTAGCTGCGGAAGAAACTGAGGCAGTTGAAGAAGCTTCAGAACACGAAACATCCAAAATTAAGATGTCAGCTCAGATTCTAGAAAAACCAACTGAAGATAGTTTCAAGCTTCTTCTATTGAATAAAGCTAGTTTGAACTGGATTCATAGAAAAAATAATAACTTTTGAAAATTATTGTAATGAGAACATCAATTTTTAACAAGCAAATTTAACCTGTTGTAAGTTTGAAACCGTTTGAAATTTCGACTTGAAATTTAAGTCAAAAATAGTTTGAGGCTTCCTCTATTGAATGCAGCTAGTTTGAACTGGACAGAAAAAAATAATAATTTTTGAAAATTATTGTAATGAGAACATCAATTTTTAACAAGCAAATTTAACCTCTTGTAACTTTGAAACCGTTTGAAATTTCGACTTGAAATTTAAGTCAAAAATAGTTTGAGGCTTCCTCTATTGAATGAAGCTAGTTTGAACTGGACATCTTATTCACAGAAAAAAATAATAATTTTTGAAAATTATTGTAATGAGAACATCAATTTTTAACAAGCAAATTTAACCTGTTGTAACTTTGAAACCGTTTGAAGTTTCGACTTGAAATTTGAAACAAAAATAATTTGAGGCTTCCTCTATTGAATGGAGCTTTTTGAAAATTATTGTAATCAGGATATCAATTTTTAACAAGCAAATTTAACATGTGGTAACTTTAAAACCGCTTGAAATTTCGTCTTGAAATTTTAGACAGAAACAGTTTGGACCTTCCTCTATTGAATGAAGCTAGTTTGAACTCTATATCTTGTTCACACAAAAAATTAATAATTTTTGAAAATAAAAGTAATCAAAACATCAATTTTTAACAAGAAAATTTAACCTGAGGTAACTTTGAAACCGCTTGAAATTTCGTCTTGAAATTTTAGACAGAAACAGTTTGGACCTTCCTCTATTGAATGAAGCTAGTTTGAACTCTATATCTTGTTCACACAAAAAATTAATGATTTTTGAAAATAAAAGTAATCAAAACATCAATTTTTAACAAGCAAATTTAACCTGTGGTAACTTTAAGACCGCTTGAAATTTCGTCTTGAAATTTTAGACAGAAATAGTTTGGACCTTCCTCTATTGAATGAAGCTAGTTTGAACTTTATATCTTGTTCACACAAAAAATTAATAATTTTTGAAAATAAAAGTAATCAAAACATCAATTTTTAACAAGCAAATTTAACCTGTGGTAACTTTGAAACCGCTTGAAATTTGGTCTTGAAATTTTAGACAGAAACAGTTTGGACCTTCCTCTATTGAATGAAACTAGTTTGAACTCTATATCTTGTTCACACAAAAAATTAATAATTTTTGAAAATAAAAGTAATCAAAACATCAATTTTCAACAAGCAAATTTAACCTGTTGTAACTTTGAAACCGCTTGAAATTTCGTCTTGAAATTTTAGACAGAAACAGTTTGGACCTTCCTCTATTGAATGAACTCTATATCTTGTTCACACAAAAAAATAATAATTTTTGAAAATAAATTAATCAAAACATCAATTTTTAACAAGCAAATTTAACCTGTTGTAACTTTGAAACCCCTTGAAATTTCATCTTGAAATTTTAGTCAGAAAAAATTTGAAGCTACCTCTTTTGAATGACGTTGTTTAAAACTCGACATTTTGTTCATAGAAAAAATTATTAATTTTTGAATATTATTGTAATGAGAACATCAACTTTTAACAGGCAAATGTAACCTGTTGTAACTTTGAAACCCCATGAAATTTCGTCTTGAAATTTTAGTCAAGTTAATGGAGTGAAAAGTTCAGCTGGTATGGTTGTTAGTATAAAGAAGCTGGATTCCTGACCATTGAGGCGCAGGAGTCCAAAGCACAATTCGTTAAAGATGTTGAAGTCCACATTGAGATTGACAAATCTTCAGAAGAACGAATCAAATTTGAGAAAATGAAGACTTTGTGACTTTAAGCATCATTAAATCAATCACTCATCTCAGCACTGCTTTTCTATTCCTCATGGCAGGATATACATGGATTTGACATTTGACATTCCTAGTAGCACGACGATCATTAGTCACTTATATTTGAATGTGGTTATGTATGGGATTCGCATACCCATAACCATTACTCATCAATAATTTTACACAACAATCTGTATCTGAGTGTTAATTTTCAGCATTTCCAATTAAAACACGTATAGAAAATTATATCAGATCTTAATTAAAACGATCACATTCTTGTCAAAAGCACGTACGTTCACGACCTGCTATAATTACGTCGTGTCGCCTTTCGAGCTCTAGTATAATTACTGTCCTCTTGACAAATAGTCTCTAGACGTCCATGTATGCAACTCTGGATGGGTTTTGGGACGTGTAATGGATTATGCCCGAGCTCTGTTTGCATTTCTTGTTTTATGCTCGGAGAAGGTCTTAGCTGTTTTGTTGAAATTACAACCCAAACAATTGACGATTTTCATTATTTTGAAGTGAAAACTTTTGTGGGTATTGAATAAGCTCGGTTATGTAACGCACCTTCGGGTAAAGTCGGCTCGAGTCGAGTAAGTCATGAAAATATGTATGTATCAGAAAATGCAACCATCAACAAGAACAAACTCGAGACGACATGACACATGACATGACATACGACAATCATGGGTGAAAGAATCAAAGCTTTGATCCTCGACAATCGACAATAATGACATTAAAATGAAGTAGAATTGACAGATCAAGTTGTTATTTGAAGAATTGACACACCCTGTATGCATACTTGCAAGCGCCAAATGTGACTCATATACGTAGGTCTAAACATATGAACAATAATTGCTCGAAACAAAACTGTTGTTACAAAGACAATGCCTAATGTGGGTGGACGATGGCCCAGTTCCACTTTGATTTCCATGTATTTTGCTCTCGGACAAATAAGTATAAGTATACTGACCCTCATTGTTGCTTTTCATGCATGGTTTGATTGAAATTTGTTCCTTCTCCAGCAGCTGATGGACAAATAAAAATTGATTGAAATCCGTTGATTGACTGTGAAAAAGCTCAAAAATGGACATGTTACAGTTCAAAGTCGATTGGACCGCGACAATTTTATTGACAGTTTTTGATGTGTCCAGTTGATTGAGTGGAGGACAAAAACTGAACTCATTTTTCAGTAGTTGACTGTTTGATATTTTTTTAAAAAATACATGGTTGATTGGGACCTAAACACATTGGTAAACTTGGAATCTGCATTGATAGTCAATTCGACTATGATGGGGATTTTTAAGGCTTTTTTTGAAGATTTTTCCAAATCACCCTGTATATTTGTTCATAAGTTTCTATAAACAAATCCACTGGAGGAAACTTCAATTTTTCCTGGGTTGTAGTTTTCGAGTTACGAATTCTTATCAATGATGTCAACTGTCTAGAAGAATGTTTAACCAATTTTGGAGCCGTTTTTTAGTTTTTTCCAGATCACCCTGTATATTTTCTCGTCGAATTCTATGGAAAAATGTTTGAAAAATCCAGTGGTTGAGATTATAAGCTTCTATTTGTTGTAGTATTTGAGTTATGAATTGTCTAATTGGAAATGTTCTTACTGAAAAATTTTCAACAAGTCTAATTTTCGTGAAAGTTTGAAAAAAAATTATTACTCAAAAACTACAAGAGATGGGATTTTGATTTTAGCATCAGTGGATTTTTGACACTTTGACAAGAAATATGCATATTGGTTTGAGAAATGTTGATAAAATTGACTTCATAAACGATTCTAGGATGAATGCCACGTTAAAAATTCTGTAACTCCCTAACGCTTCGGCGGATTTTGATGAAATTTACACACGATGAACTTGACATCACTCCTCACTCAATACCTCACTGTGTTTAGGTTAATCGAATTTGATTTTTTCCAAATGGCTATAGCTACCCCCAACTAAGCACCACGTTAAAAATTCTGTAACGCCCTAACGCTTAGGCGGATTTTGATAAAATTTATACACAATATATATGACATCTTTCTTCACAAATTGTGTAATAGCCAACCCCCAGTTCCTCACTGTTTTCAAGTAAAACAAGTTTGATTTCATTCAAATGTCTATAGCCACCTTCAGCTAAGCACTACGTTATAAATTCTGTAAATCCCGAACGCTTTAGCGGATTTTGATGAAATTCATACACAATATACTCGACATCACTCCTCACAAAATGTGTAATAGTCAACCCTCACTACTTCACTGTTTTTAAGTGAAACGAATTTGATTTTTTTCAAATGTCTATAGCCACCTCCAGCTAAGCACCACGCTAAAAATTCTACAAGTCTCTAACGCTTTGGCGGATTTGAATGAAATTTATACACAATATACTTGACATTACTCCTCACAAAATGTGTAATAGCCAACCCTCACCACCTCACTGTTTTTAAGTAAAACGAGTTTGATTTTTTTCAAATGTCTAAAGCCACCTCCAACTAAGCACTACGTTATAAATTCTGTAACTCCCTAACGCTTCGGCGGATTTTGATGAAATTTACACACGATGAACTTGACATCACTCCTCACAAATTGTGTAATAGTCAACCCTCAATACCTCACTGTTTTTAGGTTAATCGAATTTGATTTTTTCCAAATGGCTATAGCTACCCCCAACTAAGCACCACGTTAAAAAATCTGTAACGCCCTAACGCTTAGGCGGATTTTGATGAAATTTATACACAATATATATGACATCTTTCCTCACAAATTGTGTAATAGCCAACCCCCAGTTCCTCACTGTTTTCAAGTAAAACAAGTTTGATTTTATTCAAATGTCTATAGCCACCTTCAGCTAAGCACTACGTTATAAATTCTGTAAATCCCGAACGCTTTAGCGGATTTTGATGAAATTCATACACAATTTACTCGACATCACTCCTCACAAAATGTGTAATAGCCAACCCTCACCACCTCACTGTTTTTAAGTAAAACGAGTTTGATTTTTTTCAAATGTCTATAGACGACTCCAACAAAGCACTAGGTTATAAATTCTGTAACTCCCGAACGCTTTGGCGGAGTTTGATGGGATTTATACACAATATACTCGACATCACTCCTCACAAAATGTGTAATAGCCAACCCTCATTACCTAACTGTTTTTAAGTAAAACGAATTTGATTTTTTTCAGATGTCTATAGCCACCTCCAGCTAAGCACCACGTTAAAAATTCTGTAACTTCCTAACGCTTTGGCGGATTTTGATGAAATTTATACACAATATACTCGACATTACTCCTCACAAAATGTGTAATAGCCAACCCTCACTACTTCACTTTTTTTTAAGTGAAACGAATTTGATTTTTTTCAAATATCTAAAGCCACCTCCAACTAAGCACTTCGTTATAAATTCTGTAACTCGCGAACGCTTTGACGGAGTTTGATGGAATTTATACACAATATACTCGACATCACTCCTCACAAATTGTGTAATAGCCAACCCTCACTACCTCACTGTTTTTAATTAAAACGCATTTGATTTTTTCAAATGTCTTTAGCTAGTTCCAACTAAGCACCGTGTTAAAAATTCTGTAACTCTCTAACGCTTTGGTGAATTTTGATAAAATTTACACATAATTTACCTGACAAAACTCCTTATAACTAACCCACTCATTACCTCACTGTTTCTGATTAAATAAAATTTGATTTCAAGCATCAACTTTTAGCTTTCAAATTACTCAAACAATAATCACAGACATAAGGTGACTTGTGTTTAGAATAATTCAAATAAATCTAATTATACTGCACAACAAGTCTCATTTCCAGGCACTTCGTAATATTTTCAACCGTCACGTATCACACTATACAGTAATAAACCGCACTAAAACTGCACTGCAGTAACTAATTTAAAATTCCAGAAAATGAAGCCGTGCATAAAACGTCAGTTAATGCCCAAAAAGCTAGGCAAACTACTAAAACACCATGTGTATATAAAACCAGCGAAACTCTCTATTTTATGTAAACGAAATACCAAACATTTTCCGTTTGTTCTCTGGCCCAGAACTATTTCCGAGAGAAAATGATAATTAGATTGAGAAGAGCTTTGAAATGTACCTTCAAACGCAGAAAAGCTTGAATTCATGCAAAAGGGAACAGATATGAAATGTGAGCTATTTCAGTAAAAATACTGCCATAGATGTTCCAATCAATTATGCTGAAAAGTTTCATTATTAAACCCTTTGACAAAGCGTGACAATTGACCTACTTTGCCAACAAAGCAAGCCGGCTTGTCTTGTCTAACCATTTTAAAGGGACTTCAAGTACGAAGTTTATGACGATGCTGTCCTTTGAGCAAATACTTTGTTTTGAAATATCAGTTTTGTGATACTTTTCCACCTTACTCAATTCGGCAACGTTGCTATTTGTCAAAACTGTCCTAGTTAATAGACACCGCGTTATACCAGGTTTCACATTGTAATGTGCTCCATTTGACAACGTTGTTAACTGTCAAAGTTGTCATTTAAAACAAATATCACTACACGGTACTTTGTCTATTTACCCAAGGATTTGCATGCCTAGAATTTTATTTTGAAAGCATTTTCTTGAAACAATGATTCATTTGCTCAATTTGACAACGTTGTTAACTGTCAAAACTGTCATTTCAAGCAATTTGAATTCCCCATCAAATAGGGATGATACCATTCTCAATCGTGAGCGATTTTCTTGAAAAGACGATGTAATTTTCCTAATTAGGCAATGTTGTTCTCTGTCAAAACTGTCATTGCCATCAAACTTCACAGCTCAATGATAGCTGGCCTATTTATCGAGTGTCATCAACAAAGTTTGATTTCCAAGAATAAACAGTAATGGTATTGTGAGTTTTTTTCAAGTTAGAGCAATTTCTTGATGTAAATTTTCTGACTTGGCAACATTGCTGAATGTCCAAGTTGTCATTCTCTTGGAAGATTGATTCAGTTACTCAATTTGGCAACGTTGATAACTGTCAAAAATGTCATTTCAAGGAAAGTTTGCAGCGCCGTAGTATTAATCGAATTCCATCAACAGAATTAGTTTTTTAAAAACAAACTGTCATGATATTATTTTGTTTTTGTTTCATTTGAGCATTTTCTTGAAAGAACGATGTAATTTGTCTGATTTGGCAACATTGTTGAATGTCAGAATTCACAAAGCTGTCATTCAAAATGAATTTCACAGCGCTGTAATTTGTCTATGACAATTGGTATGCGAAATTCATTTTGAAGGGATGGTTGGTCAATTTGACAACGTTGCTAACTGTCATTTTGTATAGATTTCCCCTCCACATTCAAGAAATTGAATTCCCTATCAAATAGGCATGGCATTATATTCAAAATTTTGCAACCAGATGTGATTGTTTTGATTAGGCAATGTTGTTGGCTGTCAAGACTATCATTGTCATCAAACTACACAGCTCTATATTAACTTGTCCATTTATCGAATTCCATCAATAAAATTTGATTTTCAAAAATAAACAGTCATGGTATTTTTAAAAAATAAATAAATTTGAGAAATTTCTTGAAAAGACAACTTGAATTTTCCGATTTGGCAACATTTCTGAATGTCAAAGTTGTCATTCTAAATAAATTTTATTGTGAAGAAATTTTCTTGGAAAAATGATTCAGGTACTCAAGTTGGCAACGTGGTTAACTGTCAAAGCTTTCATAGTGAATACATTAAGGTATACCCGGTTTCACGATGTAATGTGCTCAATTTAGCAACGTTGTTGAATGTCAAAGCTGTCATTCAAAATAAATCGCTGCACGGTAGTATGTCCATTTACCTATGCATGCGTAAAATTTCATTTTGAAGGAATTTTCTTGTAACAATAATTCAGTTGCTCAATTTGACAACGTTGTTAACTGTCAAAACTGTCATTTTAAGCAATTTGAATCCCCCATCAAATAGGGATGGTACCATTCTCAATCATGAGCGATTTTCTTGAAAAGACGATGTAATTTTCCTAATTAGGCAACGTTGTTGTCTGTCAAAACTGTCATTGCCATCAAACTACACAGCTCAATATTAGCTCGTCTATTTATCGAGTGTCGTCAACAAAGTTTGATTTTCAAGAATAAACAGTAATGGTATTGTGAGTTTTTTTCAAGTTAGAGCAATTTCTTGATGTAAATTTTCTGACTTGGCAACATTGCTGAATGTCCAAGTTGTCATTCTAAACCAATTTCATCGCGCTGTGGTTTGTCTATTTAAGGATGTTGAAGAAGTTCTCTTGGAAGATTGATTCAGTTACTCCATTTGGCAACGTTGTTAACTGTCAAAAATGTCATTTCAAGGAAAGTTTGCAGCGCCGTAGTATTTATTGAATTTCATCAATAAAATTAGTTTCTCATGAACAAACTGTCATGGTATTATTTAATTTTTTTATTTCAGCATTTTTTTGAAAGGACGATGTAATTTGTCTGATTTGGCAACATTGTTGAATGTCAGAATTCACAAAGCTGTCATTCAAAACCAATTTCACAGCGCTTTGATTTGTCTATGAGGATTGGTATGCGAAATTCATTTTTACGGGATTGTTGGTCAATTTGACAACGTTGCCAACTGTCATTTTTCTAAAGATCTCTCCACATTCAAGAAATCGAATTCCCCATCAAATAGGCATGGCAATATATTTAACCAGGCGATGTTGTCGGCTGTCAAAACTGTCATTGTCATCAAACTACACAGCTCAATATTAGCTCGTCTATTTATCGAATTCCATCAATAAAATTTGATTTTAAAAAATAAACAGTCATGGTATTTTCAAAAAATGAATAAATTTGAGAATTTTCTTGAAAGGACGGTTCGAACTTTCTGATTTGGCAGCATTGCTGAATGTCAAAGCTGTCCTCCTAAACAAATTTTATTGTGAAAACATTTTCTTGAAAAAATGATTCAGTCACTCAATTTGGCAACGTAGTTGACTGTCAAAACTGTCATAGTAAATACACCAAGTTATACCTTGTTCCACGATGTAATGTGCTCAATCTAGCAACGTTGTTGAATGTCAAAGTTGTCAATCAAGATAAATCGCTGCACGGTAGTATGTCTATTTATACATGCATGCGTAAAATTTCATTTTGAAGTAATTTTCTTGTAACAATGATTCAGTTGCTCAATTTGACAACTTTGTTAACTGTCAAAACTGTCATTTTAAGCAATTGAATTCCCCATCAAATAGGGATGATACCATTTTCAAACGTGGGCGATTTTCTTGAAAAGACTATGTAATTTTCCTAATTAGGCAACGTTGTTGTCTGTCAAAACTGTCATTGTCATCAAACTTCACAGTTCAATAATAGCTGGCCTATTTATCGAGTGTCATCAACAAAGTTTGATTTCCAAGAATAAACAGTAATGGTATTGTGAGTTTATTTCAAGTTAGTTAGAGCAATTTCTTGTTGTACATTTTCTGACTTGGCAACATTGCTGGATGTCAAAGTTGTCATTCTGAACAAATTTCATCGCGCTGTAGTTTGTCTATAACGTTGTTAACTGTCAAAAATGTCATTCCAAGGAAAGTTTGCAGCGCCGTAGTATTAATCAAATTCCATCAACAGAATTAGTTTTTTAAAAACAAACAGTCATGATATTATTTTGTTTTTTTTTCATTTGAGCATTTTCTTGAAAGAACGATGTAATTTGTCTGATTTGGCAACATTGTTGAATGTCAGAATTCACAAAGCTGTCATTCAAAATGAATTTCACAGCGCTGTAATTTGTCTATGACAATTGGTATGCGAAATTCATATTGAAGGGATGGTTGGTCAATTTGACAACGTTGCTAACTGTCATTTTTTATAGATTTCCCCTCCACATTCAAGAAATTGAATTCCCTATCAAATAGCCATGGCATTATATTCAAAATTTTGCAACCAGATGTGATTGTTTTGATTAGGCAATGTTGTTGGCTGTCAAGACTATCATTGTCATTAAACTACACAGCTCTATATTGACTTGTCCATTTATCGAATTCCAACAGTCATGGTTTTATCAAAAAATAAATAAATTTGAGAATTTTCTTGAAAGCACGATTTACATTTTCTGATTTGGCAACATTTGCTGAATGTCAAAGTTGTCATTCTAAACAAATTCCACTAAGCTGTAGCTTATCTATTGAAGAATTTGTATGAGTAGAATTTTATTCTGGAGACATTTTCGTGCAAGAATGATTCAGTTACTCAATTTGGCAACGTTGTTAACTGTCAAAACTGCCATTTTAAGAAGAGTTTGCAGTAGTTTCATCAACGCAACCCCATCTACTTTACACCTGGAGAAGGAAATTCTTAAATCACCTAAGCTTTCTAAATCCATTCTACTCGATTCATTTGACCAATTTCCAACAGCTATTTGGTTTTTGCTCCATATCTGGCGTTCTAAACGCTGCGGTTACAACTTCCCATCTAAATCGAAAAGTTTTAAGTTTGCAGCATTCCCGTATTGTTTGATGAAAAATTCCCAACTCCTCCTCGGAAATCTATCGTTATATAACTTAAATGGCGAATAGAGCAGGAAAACTTTTTGAAGGAAGTTAAATTAGGAACAGATCCTGTTATTTGCTCGAGTGACAGCTCTAACAAGTACAAAAGAAATCGTTCATATTTTGTATATTGTAGCTGAATCCGCTTGATTATAGTGAATAATTATCAGTTGGATCCACATCTGTTCTGTTGAATAATCCAGACCCTAGTGCGCTTTCCAGTAAATTAAGTGGGATTTAGATCCGCACTACTGTGGAATGCAAAAGGGGTCAGCTAATATGCATGATAAATGTTTCGTGGTTGAGAGGTCTGGATGTTTGCATTGTTGTCAGATCAAAGTAGATGATCAGAGGGGGTTGCAAAACTTCTCTCTCCCTATCCTTATCAGACATGAACAAATATCTCATCACCTACCTAATCAAACCCTTCAGAGTCGACTGTCTCAATAGCCTATCTAAGTTTGACTAATTGAACACTTGAGCTCTCTCGGGTGGAGACAAAGAGCAGATAATGGCGGAATTAACTTAGCTGCGATAAAAGCTCGATTTAGGCTGGCATCAAAAGAGTATGGCGCCCAATTTAATGAAACATTAAAACAGTTATTGGCTTGACTTTAGTGCAAAGGCGACAACTGTTGACTGTCCTCTTCGGCAAGTGATCACTCGCCATTCCTGCTCTCTGCGTCATTGGAGAACTTAATTACTCCATGAGCAGTTTCTTAAAATCACTTTTCTTGATAACTCCAGTCAATAAGGAAAAAAAGTAGCTTTGATCTACATACTTCAAGAATTAAATAACTCAATCACTTTTTTTAATGTACATACTGGAGCAGTTTTTTAAAATGATTGACAGTTTTTTGAATGACTCAACTCAATAAATAGAGAAGTAAGCTAGTTGAAGAACACGATAGCTCAATGAGTTAGTTTCTGAGTGTGCTCATAAAATCAATGACAGATTTCCTAATAGCTCTACTCAATAAAAAAGGAAATTGGTTCTGAACTGGTTTAAGAACTAAATTATATATATTTTTTTAATGTACTGAAGCAGTTTTTCAAAATGATTGACAGTTGTTTGAATCAATGAGTCAGTTTTGAATGTGCTGAAGCAGTTTCTCAGAAACAATGATTGTTTTCTAAATAACTCTATTCAATAAGAAGGAAAATTGGCTCTAAACTAGTTTAAAAACTAAATAACTCAGTTTTTTTTTAAATGTGCTGAAGCAGTTCTCCAAAATGATTGATAGCTGTTTGAGTCAATGAGTCAGTTTTGAATGTGTCGAAGCAGTTTCTAAAAACCACTGATTGTTTTCTAAATAACTCTATTCAATAAAAAGGAAAATTGGCTCTAAACTAGTTTTAGAACTAAATAACTCAGTTTTTTTTTTAAATGTACTGAAGCAGTTTTTTAAATGAGTCAGCTGAAAATTGGCTCCGAACTAGGTTAACAACTAAATAACCCAATGAGTCAGTTGTCAATTTTTTTGAATGTACTGAAGCAGTTTAATAGAATGACTGACAGTTTTCTGAATGACTCAATCAAACTGGAAAGTTAGCCGAAAACTAGTTGAGGAACTAAAACATTCAATGATTCAGTTTTTTTAATGTACTGAAGCAGTTTTTCAAAATGATTGACTGGGGAGAACTGAGCTTTGAACTAGTTGAAGAACTAAACAACTCAATAAGTCAGTTTTTTAAATGTAGGTACTGAAACAATTGTTTAAAATAATTGACAGTTTTTTGAATGACTCAACTCAATAAACAGAGAGGTTATCTTTGAACTGGTTGAAGAACTAAATAATTCAATCGGTCAGTTTTTTAAATGTAGGTACTGAAGCAGTTTTTTAAAATGATTGACAGTTTTTTGAAATTTTCAACTCAATAAACAAAAAAGTGAGCTTTGAACTATTTGAAGAACTAAATAACTCAATGAGTCAGTTTTTTTCAATGTACTGAAACAGTTTCTGAAATGATTGACTTGAGTGAACTGAGCTTTGAACTAGTTGATGAACTTAATAAATAACTCAATAAGTCAGTTTTTTTCAATGTACTGAAGCAGTTTCTGAAATGATTGACTTGAGTGAACTGAGCTTTGAACTAGTTGATGAACTAAATAAGTAACTCAATAAGTCAGTTTTTTAAATGTAGGTACTGAAACAGTTGTTTAAAATAATTGACAGTTTTTTGAATGACTCGACTCAATAAACAGAAAGGTTATCTTTGAACTAGTTGAAGAACTAAATAATTCAATCGGTCAGTTTTTTAAATGTAGGTACTGAAGCAGTTTTTTAAAATGATTGACAGTTTTTTGAAATTTTTAACTCAATAAACAAAAAAGTGAGCTTTGAACTATTTGAAGAACTAAATAACTCAATGAGTCAGTTTTTTTCATTGTACTGAAGCAGTTTCCGGAATGATTGACTTGAGTGAACTGAGCTTTGAACTATTTGATGAACTAAATAAATAACTCAATGAGTCAGTTTTTTTCAATGTACTGAAGCAGTTTCTGAAATGATTGACTTGAGTGAACTGAGCTTTGAACTAGTTGATGAACTAAATAAGTAACTCAATAAGTCAGTTTTTTAAATGTAGGTACTGAAACAGTTGTTTAAAATAATTGACAGTTTTTTGAATGACTCGACTCAATAAACAGAAAGGTTATCTTTGAACTAGTTGAAGAACTAAATAATTCAATCGGTCAGTTTTTTAAATGTAGGTACTGGAGCAGTTTTTTAAAATGATTGACAGTTTTTTGAAATTTTCAACTCAATAAACAAAAAAGTGAGCTTTGAACTATTTGAAGAACTAAATAACTCAATGAGTCAGTTTTTTTCAATGTACTGAAACAGTTTCTGAAATGATTGACTTGAGTGAACTGAGCTTTGAACTAGTTGATGAACTAAATAAATAACTCAATAAGTCAGTTTTTTTCAATGTACTGAAGCAGTTTCTGAAATGATTGACTTGAGTGAACTGAGCTTTGAACTAGTTGATGAACTAAATAAGTAACTCAATAAGTCAGTTTTTTAAATGTAGGTACTGAAACAGTTGTTTAAAATAATTGACAGTTTTTTGAATGACTCGACTCAATAAACAGAAAGGTTATCTTTGAACTAGTTGAAGAACTAAATAATTCAATCGGTCAGTTTTTTAAATGTAGGTACTGAAGCAGTTTTTTAAAATGATTGACAGTTTTTTGAAATTTTCAACTCAATAAACAAAAAAGTGAGCTTTGAACTATTTGAAGAACTAAATAACTCAATGAGTCAGTTTTTTTCAATGTACTGAAGCAGTTTCCGGAATGATTGACTTGAGTGAACTGAGCTTTGAACTATTTGATGAACTAAATAAATAACTCAATAAGTCAGTTTTTTTCAATGTACTGAAGCAGTTTCTGAAATGATTGACTTGAGTGAACTGAGCTTTGAACTAGTTGATGAACTAAATAAGTAACTCAATAAGTCAGTTTTTTAAATGTAGGTACTGAAACAGTTGTTTAAAATAATTGACAGTTTTTTGAATGACTCGACTCAATAAACAGAAAGGTTATCTTTGAACTAGTTGAAGAACTAAATAATTCAATCGGTCAGTTTTTTAAATGTAGGTACTGAAGCAGTTTTTTAAAATGATTGACAGTTTTTTGAAATTTTTAACTCAATAAACAAAAAAGTGAGCTTTGAACTATTTGAAGAACTAAATGACTCAATGAGTCAGTTTTTTTCATTGTACTGAAGCAGTTTCCGGAATGATTGACTTGAGTGAACTGAGCTTTGAACTATTTGATGAACTAAATAAATAACTCAATGAGTCAGTTTTTTTCAATGTACTGAAGCAGTTTCTGAAATGATTGACTTGAGTGAACTGAGCTTTGAACTAGTTGATGAACTAAATAAGTAACTCAATAAGTCAGTTTTTTAAATGTAGGTACTGAAACAGTTGTTTAAAATAATTGACAGTTTTTTGAATGACTCGACTCAATAAACAGAAAGGTTATCTTTGAACTAGTTGAAGAACTAAATAATTCAATCGGTCAGTTTTTTAAATGTAGGTACTGGAGCAGTTTTTTAAAATGATTGACAGTTTTTTGAAATTTTCAACTCAATAAACAAAAAAGTGAGCTTTGAACTATTTGAAGAACTAAATAACTCAATGAGTCAGTTTTTTTCAATGTACTGAAACAGTTTCTGAAATGATTGACTTGAGTGAACTGAGCTTTGAACTAGTTGATGAACTAAATAAATAACTCAATAAGTCAGTTTTTTTCAATGTACTGAAGCAGTTTCTGAAATGATTGACTTGAGTGAACTGAGCTTTGAACTAGTTGATGAACTAAATAAGTAACTCAATAAGTCAGTTTTTTAAATGAAGGTACTGAAACAGTTGTTTAAAATAATTGACAGTTTTTTGAATGACTCGACTCAATAAACAGAAAGGTTATCTTTGAACTAGTTGAAGAACTAAATAATTCAATCGGTCAGTTTTTTAAATGTAGGTACTGAAGCAGTTTTTTAAAATGATTGACAGTTTTTTGAAATTTTCAACTCAATAAACAAAAAAGTGAGCTTTGAACTATTTGAAGAACTAAATAACTCAATGAGTCAGTTTTTTTCAATGTACTGAAGCAGTTTCCGGAATGATTGACTTGAGTGAACTGAGCTTTGAACTAGTTGATGAACTAAATAAATAACTCAATAAGTCAGTTTTTTTCAATGTACCGAAGCAGTTTCTGAAATGATTGACTTGAGTGAACTGAGCTTTAAACTAGTTGATGAACTAAATAAGTAACTCAATAAGTCAGTTTTTTAAATGTAGGTACTGAAACAGTTGTTTAAAATGATTGACAGTTTTTTGAATGACTCGACTCAATAAACAGAAAGGTTATCTTTGAACTAGTTGAAGAACTAAATAAAACAATCGGTCAGTTTTTTAAATGTAGGTACTGAAGCAGTTTTTTAAAATGATTGACAGTTTTTTGAAATTTTCAACTCAATAAACAAAAAAGTGAGCTTTGAACTATTTGAAGAACTAAATAACTCAATGAGTCAGTTTTTTTCATTGTACTGAAGCAGTTTCCGGAATGATTGACTTGAGTGAACTGAGCTTTGAACTATTTGATGAACTAAATAAATAACTCAATGAGTCAGTTTTTTTCATTGTACTGAAGCAGTTTCTGAAATGATTGACTTGAATGAACTGAGCTTTGAACTAGTTGATGAACTAAAGAAGTAACTCAATAAGTCAGTTTTTTAAATGTAGGTACTGAAACAGTTGTTTAAAATGATTGACAGTTTTTTGAATGACTCAACTCAATAAACAGAGAGGTTATCTTTGAACTAGTCAAAGAACTAAATAATTCAATCTGTCAGTTTTTTAAATGTAGGTACTGAAGCAGTTTTTTAAAATGATCTGACAGTTTTTTGAAATTTTCAACTCAATAAACAAAAAAGTGAGTTTTGAACTAGTTGATGAACTAAATAAGTAACTCAATGAGTCAGTTTTTGAGTGTGCCCTTGAAATCACTGGCAGTTTTGTTAATAACTAGTCAGTAACAAGGAAAATTGGCTATGAACAAGTTAAAGAACTCAATAACTCAGTCGGTTTTTTTTTAATGTACTGAAGCAGTTTTTTGAATGACTCAACGCAATAAGGAAAGAAGTTAGCTTTGAATTAGCTAAAAAACTAAATTACTCAATGAGTGTGTTGAGACAGTTTCTTGAAATCACTGACAGTTTTCTCAATAACTCTTCTCAATAAAAAGATAAATTGGCTCTGAACTAGTCTACGAACTAAATAACTCAATCAGCCAGTTTTTTAAATGTAGGTACTGAAGCAGTTTTTTAAAAATAATTGGCAGTTTTTTGAATGACTCACCTTAATAAATAGAGAAGTTATCCTTGAACCATGTAGTTCAAGAACTAAAAAACTCAGTAAGTCAGTTTTTTAAATGTATAGGGACGTAGGCAGTTTTTTTTTTAAATAATTGACAGTTTATTGAATAACTCAACTCAATAAATAAAAAAGTGAGCTTTGAACTAGTTGAAGAACTCAATAACTCAATGAGTTAGTTTTTGAGTGTGCTGAAGCAGTTTTTCAAAATCACTGACAGTTCCCTTAATAACTCTACTCAATAAAAAAAAAATTGACTTATTTGAACTAGTTTAAGAACTGAATATCTTGATGTGTCAGTTTTTCAAAATGATTGACAGTTTTTTGAATGACTGATGAGCTCAATACATAGAGAAGTAAGCTTTGAATCAGTTGACGAACTAAATAACTCAAGTGATCCACCAAAATGGTTGAAGAGACACTTGGGAAAGTGATGGGTCATCAGTTTTGAAAAAAATCAATGGAGGTTCTGCTCTCCCTTAAAGAATAATAACAACGAAAGCTGCTGAGCAGGAACTGATGGAAGATGCTGGAACTTGTCTCTCCCTCAAGAAATAGAGATGTCTGTCTGTTACATAAAATGAGGCAGAGCATGAAAGCATCACCTTAACGAAAAACATAAAAGTTCGTTCCCCACATTGAATATTCCAATCGAAAACCCAATAATCCAGAAAGATATTGTCCCGCTGAATCCAACGATTACATGAATCAATTTCCAAGCGGCTCAAGCCAGATTTTCCACCAAGTCCTCCTATCCGCTTGCTGTCTTATCTCATCTGATTAATGTGCGCTGATATGGCAAGCTTTGAAGTTACGTTTTAAGTAATTTAATTAAGGAGGAAGACGTCAAACAAAAAATACCCTGAACACTTTTCACTATCAAACTCTCTTTTATCCATAGTAATTGCCTCTCCCAGTCGATAAACAACTTCGCGATTAATTAGGATTTGACTGTTTTAATCAACTTTGCCAGAAGTTTTTGAATTGTTTCACTTGAATGCCATTGCGAAATGAGTTTTCAACAACTTACTCTTACATACATTGTCATCCTCATAAATCAAACAAAGGAAACCTCTCCTAACGACCCTCCCGGCATCCAAATAGCTCATAAATTCCGGTGACTACTAACATAATACGTTCGTATCAAGTCGTGAGATTCTTGTTACGAGACAATTAATTTTTTTTATCCAGATCCTCCCGGGTGAGCAATAAATTTCCGCTTCCGGAGCGGGCTTGGGCATCATAAAGCCGAATGAAATTGTTTTAATTTATTGTTGAGTAAGCGTCCTGGAATAGTTTCATACATTCTCCAAAGGCCCTCATTTCTCATTCTTGCAGGTACTCATCAGTTTATCTCTCAGACACTCAATTCATAACTCACGACCAGGCATAATCGTCGGTAATCAGTTGCACACGTTGTGGTTGATCTCGAAAATTACCATTAGTGTCGGCCACGCAGATTGGGATATTTATTCGAGGATACTCTGATCAGGCACGTACTCATGTTTTTGGTGGTTAATATTTGGTTATTGCTTTGTAATTCAATAGAGATAAGATAATCCCATTGTTTTACCATGAGCTGTGATGTAATGGTGTACATGTCCTAACTTCTATCAATTTTATGAATACGCACATGTATCCATATTTTTATAGTTGGTATCCCTAATGTATTTAAAACATCATCCAATTCGACCCCGACTACAACTTCCGAGTTTCAAGCCTCTGCTGTCATTCCTGTTGATATAACTTTTTTTATTTTATTTTATTCAATAAATGTTTCCCCTCAAGAGTAAACTTCTTTATACTAAGGGGATATTATGAGAGACTGAATACCTTTAAAACGAGGTATACTATTACTCCAAAGAAGTATTAAAAAAAAAAAATAAAAAAAAATAAAATAAAATGGGTGAAAGAAATCCTCGTCAAAAGGCCTGACTGCCTTGCTTGTTTTGAAGGTCTTCAGTCACTCATCATATCCACTTAGTATGGAGAAGTTTACTCTCGCAAGTAATTATTTATTGAATAAAATAAAATTTTGACTAGCTTTCATATCAACAGGAATGACAGCAGAGACTTGAAACTCGACAGTTGTAATCAGTGTCGAAAACACTTCAAAATAAGGTATCACTCGACCCCCCCTTCTATTTAAGATTTCAGGAGCGTATCGCACCTTGTCTTAGGAGCTACAGATAAGGGTGGGTTTGAAGACTTTTTTTTGTTCCCCCTTCGTTTTATAGAATCTGTTTTGAGCGTTTTTTGAACAAGTTTTTCTTTTCCAAGATATGAAAATTTCATGTTTCAAAATAAACATTAAATAACTGACAGCAATTATCTCTTTGACGGCTGAAAATTTTGGACAAATTGTTACGCCACTGTCTTAGTCCACCCCGAATAAGGTATAATGTTGTGCCGCAGTATGAGTGAATTTCCTTAAAAAAATACAAAAACTGTTAAAAATAAAATAAAATTTCAGTTATTGTGAAAGATACTCAAGAGTCATAATCGATTAAAAATATAAAAACTGTATAAAAAATATAATGAAATATGATGATTGGAAAATGTAGAAAAAAGTAGAAAATCACTCGTTATATTTTTTTTAATTTGATTTTATTCATTATTTTTCAATCAAATCCGTTCACCGACAATAAACATGATAGTTTTTTTCATTATTCACAAGAAAACTGCAAAATAATAGTTTATTTAACTGAATAAAACCCTAAAATGGAGTAGAATGAATGAAGAAACAATTTGTCATAAAGAAAACACAGCAATGCAATAAACAAACTTTTTACAGGTGATAATAAAGAAAAGAAAACGAACAAAAGTTATTCAAATGATAAATTTGGAAGAAATAAAGCATAGCAGCAACGGAAAATATTATTAATAACAGTATTAACATAAAAGAAAACAAACAAGAAAGTCATTGAGATTGAAAATTCACTAGAAATAACTTGAGAACGTAAACTATTGAAAAATATGAACTTCTCACAGAAATAAAAATAAAAAATTAATAATAAATAAATCTTTATTCAGAAGGTATAGCTATGAAAAATACAAAGACTGGTAAGAATAAAGTTTGATGTTAATTGGTGTGAAAAATAATCAATAATCATTATCAATCAAAAATACAAAATTCATAAGAAAAAACAATTAAACGGTGATGAGCAATATAAATGTGAAATAAAATGAAAAATCACTCCGCATTTTTGATTTTAAAATGTTATTTTAACTTGATTTTTATCACCTATTCATCATATTCAATTAAATATATTTTTATTAGGATTGATTCAATTTGGGGTCTGTTTATTCGATTTTTAATGTAGTAAACGATAATTTTTCTACTTGGGAAAATAAAAAATATATCGAAAATTTGTCGAAAATCAAATTAATTCACTAACCGTAATCAGATCAACAATTCTCATTTCTCAATACTAACTTTGGTGAATTCTGTTCAAAGTGTTCGCATATATTTTCCAAAATATGCAAAAAATGAAATCAAATAAATTGAATATTAATGAAAAATTATAACAGAAAATTAGCAAAAACTGTTGACAAGGTTATAATAAAATAGGAAATATTTTAAAATCAATAAAATACTTTAATATGAAGAGTGAGAAGGAAATATGGTATAGAAAAAAAAACATCCAAGATAAAAATTGAACGGAATCAAAAACATCACAAGAAGAGTTGAAAATTGTAGATAAAATAAGAAAATGAAGAAACGAGAAACGTTTATAATAAATATGAATAAAAATTCGGTTATTCTCAAAAATAATCAAAAATCATAATCGATTGAAAACAAAAACATTCATAAAAAACAACAACTAAACAGAGATTAGAAATTGAAAAAAGGTGAAAAATACATAAAAAGATATTACCTTCAAAAATATCACAACAAGGAGTAAGAATTGTTGATAAAGTAAAGAGGTGAGACGAAAAAACAATGAATAAATAGTGTTAAACCCGAAAACAAGGCGAAATAAATAGTTCAAAATTAATTTTTTTAAAAAAGCCACTTCCTTTTGTTGCAAGTTAATATCAAAGAATTAAAACTAAAGAAATGAAATGAAATGAAAAAAATAAACGTTACTGAAAAATTCAAAAATTGGAAAAAATTAAACTCAAAATCTGCTTAAATTAAATAAAACGGAAAACCGCAAGCAATTATTGAACTTAGTTAACAATTAATAAATCACCCTGTATATCTGAAATTTGTACTCTTGAGGAATCAAGTGGTCCATTGAACAAAGGGGATTATGAGAGTACCTCTAGTCCAAATTTCAAGTTGATATCTCAAAATACAAAGGAATTATGATTTTTTTACAAAATTGTTTTCAATTTATAACAAAAGAATGTCTTTGATTTATGAATCACCCTGTTTATCCAAAATTAGGAGTCTTGAGTGATCAAGTGGTTTATAAAACGGAAGTTGATATATGAGTGTATCCATTGTTCAAAATTTAAGTTGATATCTCAAAATACAAGAGAGTTATTTTTTTAACTTACCTTGAAATATTGTCATCCATTTAAAAATCACCCTGTATAATCAAAGTCAAGAATCTAGAAAGACCAAATATTGTTCATGAAACGATAGTGAAAATACGAAAACATTTACCGTCCAAATTTCAAGTTGATGACTTGGAATACAAGGAAGTTTGTTTTTTTGAAAATTTCCTTTCGAAAATTTGTAAATCACCTTGTATATTTGAAATTGAAAAATAAATTATTTATTTGTATAAGAATTTGGCATGTCCAAAAATCAAGTTGATGTACCTATCAAAAAAACAAGGGAGTTGAAAATTCAAAAATTACATATGACAAAATTCCAAAAAATTTGGGTTTTACAAAAAATTGTGTATATCAACTTTTTTTAACAAAATTAAATTTCCTTTATTATCCATTTGAAGTAGTTTTACGTCAAATACAGGGTGTGAAAAAACTTCATTTCAGTGAAGTGATGTATAATAGTTATTTACGTTACTAGGCCGGGAAATGACTTATCAAAGTACTGGTCAAGATGTTTATGGAATATGGAATTTTTACGGAAAAACCAAAACAAATTTTTGTGAAATAAATCCTTGTCAACCGGATAGAGTATATATTGACGACCTTCTGTCCCTCATCATATCCTCTTAGTTTGGAAATAAAATATCGACAAGAATTATTACAAGATAGGCCTGAAACTCGGCAGTTGTGATCAGGGTCCAAAATCAACTCCGGTACGTTTTGGATGTGCCACTTTGTATTATTGGATATATAGCGAAATCTAATCAAATTTTCCGCCATAAATCCTCAAATAAAACTGCATTCACCATTTTCAAACGTGTTTACATTGTATTTACAAATCAAGATAGAAAGCAGTTAAAAATCAATTTTCAACCATTTGGCGCGGAGCGGTCGTCTGAAAAGTAATTTTGCAATAAAACGTCCGCTTTATATCCCGTAAATACCATCATTTTCCCGATTCCCGTTGCGACTAGAAATAGAAAGTCATATTTTGTAATTTAATGCAGGCTTCCATGAAAATGTCAGCAGGAAGAAAGAAAATGACAGCGAAAAGATTTTCTGGCAAAAGACATTTTGAATATTGCATCGATTATATGGAGGTTGGATTTATCTGGATTGATTTAGTCAAATTCGAAATTTAACTACATTCAGTCAACAAGCGCCTTGTTTATTTTCAACTTTTAAACACAGAAACTTTCAAAGTGAGTTTCGAACTTTTCCGGTTAAATTGCGAGAAAATTGCACATGTACAGTAATATTCCGTTAAACTTACAAACTGCCATATTACAATAATTGGGTGTCTGGGTATTTGAAACTTTGCAACCTATTTATTCGAGTTTCGAACGAGATCCAAAGAGTTGAAAGTTTTCAAATAAATTAACAGGATAAAGCGGGTCCAAGAGCGAGATTAGTACTTTGTTTCGGTAGTAGATTAAACCTTTTGAAATACTCCACGAGTTAAATTTAAATTCAAGGTCGGAAGTCTTTAGCATTGGAACCGCGAATCGGACATTCCTGAACCGGATGACCTTGAACTAAACAATTGCCTATCGCCCGAAGGCCAACGAGATGGTACCAACCATAGTACTACGTTCAGATGCTGCTGATGGGCGTACCGAAGAATGTTATGTACAGCTGCCGCCTTTTGCTGCTGACCATCTAAAAATAAACAAGAATGTCCAAGGTGGTGTTATTTTTCTTGTGGCCTTCAGGTCACATTCCAATGGGAAACCTGATTTTTGGTTGTGTCCAGAAATACTCATTTTATTCACGAAGCTTCTGAGGAATGTTGCGCGGAATTGCAAGATTTGTCTGGTTTTAATGGTCAGGGGACAGTTGCATTGGTTGTTTCCTTAGCTGATGTTATTATAGTGTTGAAATTTAAAAAGAATGGTAAAAATTTCCAAATAATTAAAAAAATACATAGTTTAAAGTATTATGTTAGAAAAAACAAAAATAAAAATAAAACTTGAACACCCTGTAGCTCTGTAACGAAGCATTTCCGGACACACCTTTATATGAAGTTTTCTTATTATTTTCAAGTGGGGAAACTCACCCTGAATTTTTTCGCAATATTAATGAAACACCCTGTATATAAAAAATAGAAACATTAAATTACTTGAAAATGGTGATTAATTGATGAAATTAGACAAATTCTGAGGATGTAAAACAGTCCCTTAACGCTATCTTCATTTTGCCACACGGGACGAAAGTCGATTATACGGAAAAACTTACGGAAACTTCTCGATTTAATTTGTTTGTATAACATTGTACCTCCATCGTGATGTTAAGGACACCCGGTATATTACAGGGATAAGTCTATTTTAATGGCAAAATAGATTATTCTGCGCATTGTACTAGTTCGTGACTAGTCAGCTTGGATTAAAATTTTAAAAATTGCTCAAAGAAGGAAAAAGTTTGCTAAATTCATCCGCAAATGAGACATGTTTAACATGGGTATTCATATTTTATCATCGATTTGAAAGAAGTTAGTTTTCAAAATTCAATCCAAAGAGACATGCTAATAATTCCTTACATCCACAAACACAATCATTTTTTCTTCAAGCGCCGCAAAGTTCCACTTTTCCTCCGGCGGAGGAAAAGCGACCACAGCCTACTATATGACAAGGAAACACGTTTTTATGGGGCTCCGTTGAGTTTGAATTTTGAGTGCACTGCGTTTAAAAAAAAAACACTAATTCAGAACAACATTCATTATTTGATAAAACTTACTCAGTAATTGCTCACAATCAGCTATGATTTGAAAGAAATCATAATTTATAATTAAAATGTTGACGTTGACAGTAAACGTGACAGTGTTGCCTATTAGGGATTCAAGCTAAGCGATACGCTATCTGCTGGAGAATTTCACCAGTATATTATTATTTACTTTTATTGGTTATGCTTTGACATTGTTTACATTGTGGTTTTTGCAATAATTTCCGGCGGCGTATACTCTCCATAGTCTACAAATCAATAATTAAGTTAGGTTGGTATTGTTGCAAATCTAGACTGAATGACGTCACTATGATACTATCAGAACGTCAGCCTGGCCCAAAACTATATTTATGGCAACATGAAAACATATTTTTATGTTTTTGCATAAATTTGTCGACTTTTGTCACTTTTGGAGGAAAAGTGATTTCTCATGATTTTTCCTTCATATCAAATAATATACTATTATTTATCTTAAAGAAAACATCAATTCTTATTGATAATTAATAAAAATAGATTTTTTTTTCGCGTGAGAACAAAACAAAACTGAAAACATAAATGAAATGAAATTGAAATATTTCCCATGAACCCACTCTGCGATTTTAATCCACTCCGGCAGAACGATAAGATCAAGATTGAACGGGCCGGACCAATCTTCGATTTTTATTGGTGTCAGCAGGTGTGCGAAACTGCTTTCACAACATACAACATACAATAACACAAGATGGGTCATATTGGTTAAATTGCCGACAACAGACAGTGTACGGGATATCTTCATTATTATAATTTGATTGCCCAGGTTCTTTATCTAATACCTAGAACCAAAGTAATCATATTCAAACTCAAATAACATCCACCAGATGGAATATGAATCTTCAAGGTAGACGCATATATTTTTGGAAAACTACATATCAACTTCTTTGCCCTGAGCATTTATAAAGTATGAAATGAATATTTTTAATATCCGTTGCGAGACGGAAAAAGTCCAATAAATCCGACAGAAAACGGAAGGACAAGAATCAATATACTGCGAGATGGGAACTTGTGTCAACAGAAAGTCTATACAGTTGTATGTTTACATTAAGTGATTGAGGATTAAAAATAGGGTTAAAAAAATCAGGAGGAAATGGCAGGAATGTTGAATGTTATCATGAAAAATCCTTGACTCTCTTCAATAAAAAAAATATTTGACGTTCAATGAGGAGGTTTTGGGATGGCGCACTAAAAGTACATCAAAGAGCATCCTCTGGGGAATAACCAACGTGATTTTCAACATTACAAACCTCTTCAGTCACTCCTCGCAAACCAATAAACTTTGAGGTTATTTTTATCAAAATCAATCCTTGACTTTCTTCAATAAAAAAAATATTTGACGTTCAATGAGGAGGTTTTGGGATGGCGCACTAAAAGTACATCAAAGAGCAACCTCTGAGGAATAACTAACGTGATTTTCAACATTTCAAACCTCTTCAGTCACTCCTCACAAACCAATAAACCTTGAGGTTATTTTTATCAAAATCAATCCTTGACTTTCTTTAATAAAAAAAATATTCGACGTTGAATGAGGAGGTTTTGGGATGACGCACTAAAAGTACATCAAAGAGCAACCTCTGACGAATAACCAACGTGATTTTCCACATCACAAACCTCTTCAGTCACTCCTCGCAAACCAATAAACTTTGAGGTTATTTTTATCAAAATCAATCCTTGACTTTCTTCAATAAAAAAAATATTTGACGTTCAATGAGGAGGTTTTGGGATGGCGCACTAAAAGTACATCAAAGAGCAACCTCTGACGAATAACCAACGTGATTTTCCACATTACAAACCTCTTCAGTCACTCCTCGCAAACCAATAAACTTTGAGGTTATTTTTATCAAAATCAATCCTTGACTTTCTTCAATAAAAAAAATATTTGACGTTGATTGAGGAGGTTTTGGGATGGCGCACTAAAAGTACATCAAAGAGCAACCTCTGAGGAATAACCAACGTGATTTTCAACATTACAAACCTCTTCAGTCACTCCTCACAAACCAATTAACTTTGAGGTTATTTTTATCAAAATCAATCCTTGACTTTCTTCAATCAAAAAAATATTTGACGTTCAATGAGGAGGTTTTGGGATGGCGCACTAAAAGTACATCAAAGAGCAACCTCTGAGGAATAACCAACGTGATTTTCAACATTACAAACCTCTTCAGTCACTCCTCACAAACCAATTAACTTTGAGGTTATTTTTATCAAAATCAATCCTTGACTTTCTTCAATCAAAAAAATATTTGACGTTCAATGAGGAGGTTTTGGGATGGCGCACTAAAAGTACATCAACGAGCAACCTCTGAGGAATAACCAACGTGATTTTCAACATAACAAACCTCTTCAGTCACTCCTCCTCACAAACCAAGAAACTTTAAGGTTATTTTTGTCAAAATCAATCCTTGACTTTCTTTAATAAAAAAAATATTTGACGTTCAATGAGGAGGTTTTGGGATGGCGCACTAAAAGAGCAACCTCTGAGGAATTACCAACGTGATTCTCAACATAAAAAACCACTTCAGTCACTCCTCACAAACCAAGAAACTTTAAGGTTATTTTTATCAAAATCAATCTTTGACTTTCTTCAATAAAAAAAATATTTGACGTTCAATGAGGAGGTTCTGGGATGGCGCACTAAAAGTACATCAAAGAGCATCCTCTGGGGAATAACCAACGTGATTTTCAACATTACAAACCTCTTCAGTCACTCCTCACAAACCAATAAACTTTGAGGTTATTTTTATCAAAATCAATCCTTGACTTTCTTCAATAAAAAAAATATTTGACGTTCAATGAGGAGGTTTTGGGATGGCGCACTAGAAGTACATCAAAGAGCAACCTCTGAGGAATAACCAACGTGATTTTCAACATAACAAACCTCTTCAGTCACTCCTCACAAACCAAGAAACTTTAAGGTTATTTTTATCAAAATCAATCCTTGACTTTCTTTAATAAAAAAAATAGTTGACGTTCAATGAGGAGGTTTTGGGATGGCGCACTAAAAGTGCATCAAAGAGCAACCTTTGAGGAATAACCAACGTGATTTTCAACATTACAAACCTCTTCAGTCACTCCTCACAACACCATACACTTTGAGGTTATTTTTATCAAAATCACTCCTTGACTTTCTTCAATAAAAAAAATATTTGACGTTCAATGAGGAGGTTTTGGGATGGCGCACTAGAAGTACATCAAAGAGCAACCTCTGAGGAATAACCAACGTGATTTTCAACATTACAAACCTCTTCAGTCACTCCTCAAAAACCAATAAACTTTGAGGTTATTTTTATCAAAATCAATCCTTGACTTTCTTCAATAAAAAAAATATTTGACGTTCAATGAGGAGGTTTTGGGATGGCGCACTACAAGTTCATCAAAGAGCAACCTCTGAGGAATAACCAACGTGATTTTCAACATCACAAACCTCTTCAGTCACTCCTCACAACACCATACACTTTGAGGTTATTTTTATCAAAATCAATCCTTGACTTTCTTCAATAAAAAAAATATTTGACGTTCAATGAGGAGGTTTTGGGATGGCGTACATCAAAGAGCAACCTCTGAGGAATAACTAACGTGATTTTCGACATTTCAAACCTCTTCAGTCACTCCTCACAAACCAATAAACTTTGAGGTTATTTTCATCAATAACAATCATCAACTTCCTCCATTAAAAAAAAAATGGAATTATGGATCTTTGTTTCTTTGGATGGGCCACGTAATGTAAGCAAGGATTTCAGTCCTAATTCACATTTAAACAGCTCTTATACATACGTATACTGCAGCAACCTAATCAAAATAAATTTGAAATTCCAACTTCCTAAAACCGTACTCACGAAGCTGCCTTGCGTCCATTTAATCCCCATCAAAACTTTTCCACTAAAAAGTTTTCAAAATAAACAAAATGTTACATTTTTTAAACATAGCTAGCGCGATGGCTTTCAGTTAGGAGACGATTAAAAATGATTGTATGCACCTGCGAGTTATTCGTGAATCGCGCCGGAAACTCCCAAGTTCATTAAAGCAACTTTGCGCCGCTTTTGAAGGTTTCGACTTTGAATAAATTCAATTACATTCACTTTTGAACATTATGGCTTTTATTATGTGGCGGCAGTACATTAAAGATCACAGCAGCGGAATGAGTTTTGTTTACTAAATACTTCTACTCCGTTACAGTCTGTCAGTCTGTCCTAGCCCATGTGTGTATTCGTTCGGCGCTCCAGTCAAATGAGTTTTCGTCATGGAAATAAGTCGGAAGTATTCGGGAAATCGCCCTTACACCATCGTGTACTATTTCAATACACAGTAGTGACAGCAAGCGTTTTCACTTTTTCTGTGTGTCAACTTTCGGACAATTATTGTGCTGATTGCCCAGTAAACACAAATGTGACTTTGATGTAACATTGATGTAAATTTAAAGTAATTATGACTCCCACAATAGTTTTTATGTAAAAATTATGTAACCTTTAGATCTTTCATTATTATACGTGAATTTTATGTAAAATACGTGATGTAACATCAAGGTACGTGTATATGAAGTACATACATTTTACATAAACAAATAGATGTGTCTATTACATAAGCGATGTATGTCAATATTATGTAAAATTTATATCAACATGTGACATTTGAAAATCGACAACGTCAAGCGTCATGCGCAAATCCTAAATCGAGCCTTTTGTCATCTCATCTACGCAGATTCACCCCAACAGAGTAGAAGTAGAAGCCATTTTGTCATTTTATTCGTGTTCTGTGATTTGCATGTGTTTTTGATGAAAACCCAAGGTCCGTTACGTTACTCAAGCAATAGAGACTGAGAAAAATATCGTTTTGTGTCAAAGAAAAGGTAGATTATGTTTGGTAGCTGATATTCATAGACGTTATTTTATTTCTATGGTAATAATGATTATCATAAATTACTCCATAATATTCACATCAGATCAACACTGGACAGCCACTCCTATTGCAAGCGTTCCATATCGTCTGAATGCCGCTAAACAAGAAATTTTGCGAGCCAAATTGGATGGAATACTACAGCAAGAAATTGTGGAAGCTTTCTACCGTAGTTTTGGTACCAAATATTTACCAATGCGTGATCTCTTTGTTATATACACAAAAGTAGGTGATAATAATAAGATAAGAGTGAGGTAAACTATTTATGAAGCAATGATATGAATTTTACATAATGTTTACAATAATAAATTGATATAAAATCTACATATCCTTTTTTATGTAAAAATGTTTACATAAATGTGATATGAAATTCACATGCTTTGGAGGTATGACATTATGCAGTCGTTGTAGGTTGAAATTTACTTTCTGGTTACCTTATTATTATATCATATTGACGTAACTGGTAACTTGTGTTACATAATTTTTACATCAACATTATGTTTTTGTGTTTGCTGGGATGTACTAATATTTAAGTTCGAAACAAAGATTTGTCATTTTCCAGTACAATTGTCACCTCCGTCATTTGTCAGTCTGCGTGTATTCATTCAAGACAGTGTTGCCAGAAGTAAAAAATTATCATGATGGTAATTTACCTCCCAAGTTCAAATTAAATACACAAGTCTACATTCAAAATTCTAAAGAAATTCGATACTTGAAACAACTTTTCAACCCACGACTTAATAGGTCCCTTGTTCTTCTAACAAAACCTAATCGCTTTAAACAATCCACAGTTTTGTTAGGTCCTAATAGTGATCGCTCTAAAGTAACTGTTTCGAATCACATCGCATTAGGAAAGTCTGTTTTGTGTCGAGTTAACACCCACTTTCAATTCAAGAGAAAAGCCATTATCGGATGTAGTAGTGAAAGTCGAGTTCGACAATAATTTCATTAACGAATGGGTTTGTGGTTGATTTACAGTGTCGGACAATTAATCAATTTTTTTTAATTAACAGAAAAATATTGTATTAAACTGATGATAAACCATTGACGCTACTGGAGAACGAGCAGAAGTAGCACCGCCTTAAAATAGGTTGTGTTGACCGGAGTCTGGCGGGAAACTGCAGTGTGGTTGTACTGGTTGCCATGACGACGTATTCTCTTCAACTTGTGCTTGTTCTTCCTCTACTCCTCTATACTGTGACAATTTTTTTTTGTTTCTTAACCAGGAATGTATCTTTAGGTTAGTTTGGGTTATTTTTGGATCAGTTAGGACTGCCGGATATGTTTTCTCTTCTCAGGTTAGTTTTGAGTTATTTTTGGTCGGTTTGTATTACGAGGGATGTTTCTTCAGGTTATTTGGGTTATTTTTGTTTGGTTCATAGGTTAGATTTGGTCAGATTGAGTTCTTTTTTGGTCAGGGATGTTTTTTTAGGTTATTTTTGGTTAGTTTGGTTTGAATTTGATCAAATTGAGTTATATTCGATTAGTTCTCGTTAGTTTGATTTGGAGTCTTTGGGTTGTATTTTTTGTTATAAAGTTTTCAGTGTTTATTATATTTCAGATATTACTTTCATGGCTTCTAATTAGTTAAGATGGGCTTGGCAACATTTCATTGAAGCCTAAATCTGTCACGTTATGGAGTTTTAGCACAAAATTCCAGTTGAAAGTTGTCTTTATGTATTTTTTTTTAAGTGATTTATTTAGCGATTTTTTTAAATGAATTGTTCTGTAGCAAAGGAACTAAATTTTTAAAAATAAAAAGGTGTTGATTCGTAGATATGTAATGTTTACAAAACCCGATGATCTCCTGTAAAATTCTAGGAATGATAAAACTTCTTTCGGTTTCTTTTGTATTTTTTTTCTGTTCCTAGTTAAATTCGAGTTTCTCAAAAACTTTTCACCAATATATTCTTCATTGAATGCTTCTTTATAATCATGGAAAATATCGGCTTGCTTGTTCGGGAAAATTGCGAGAAAAACTTTTGAAAAGTGGCAAAAAAAAATTCTAGACCACTTCAATGTTTTGGAAAAATTCATCTTCTTCCGAAATTATGGAAAATATCGATGGAGAAATGAGTCACCTTGAAGACGATCATCAAACAGCATTAAGATTCCGTATTTGGGTAGAAGTAAAACGAAGTAAAAGAATTTTCCGACGCATTTTCCGGTCTTAATCAAGTATTTTACTTTTTTCCGTAACTCGCTTAATAGTCATATAACGTCTGCCGTGTAACAACTCATAATCAGCTGTTTAATAATTACAATAACATTCTAAAGGATGTCGAAACTTGTTTCACGGAATTTTTTCGGATTCTTTCTGGGTTTCTGGGTTTTTTTATTTAATTATCGTATTTTCAGGGGAACGAACACTTTACCGGGTGGAAAATTTTAAATAGTTTTTAACGCCGCGTTCTTTTATCGAGATAGTTGTTTTTATTCATTATCCATGAGATGTTGGGCCTATTCAATTTTCTCGCATTCCGTGAATGGGGAAGAAAAAACGGAAACATCTTCATTGTCATCAACTTGTGCTTCTTTTTCCTCTGCTCTTCTATATTGTGGCAAATTTTGGTTGTTGAAAGATTCTGCTGCTTCTTCAGTTGTTATTTCTGTTCCGGTGAAGAAGAAACGGGAATACATATCTTCATTGTCCTCAACTTCTGCATCTTCTTCCTCTACTCCTCTTTATTGTGGAAAACTCTCTTTATTGCACAAATTCTGCTGCTATTTGTGTTCTGCTGGTGAAGAAGAAACGGAAGCATCTTCATTGTCTTCAACCTATGGAAGCATGATCATTGCAATCTGCGGAAGGTTTAGGAGAATGTGGAAAACGAGTCAAAGAACACATTCCTGACAAATCTTCAAATTCAATAAATTGTAGGAAGGATTGATCTGTCAAACTTGAGCAACAACATCCAAGAATATCTTCAGTTTCCAGAACTCATAGAAGTATAATTGAGTTGTTGCATCTTTTGGAAGATTCACAAGAAAGTGAAACTCCATCCATTGAAGAAGAAAGTTTCAGATATTTTAAAAATGAGCAGGAGGAATTGATCCTCAAGAACAAAGCAAAAACTCACTTCACTTTTGAATACTCAAATGAGTGAATCGTTGCAATCTTCAGTAGACAGAGAAGGAGAGGAAACAAAAAGTTGCTTTTTCATCAGTCTAGACAGGAAATCACATTCCTCTTTAAGAAATGATGTAGGAGACCCAGTTGGACAATTTGGTTTGCATGAATAAAGTACAATGGACCTATTTTTGTGAAGAAATCAGATCAAAGCTGCTTTATAATCAGTCTGGAGAGTATTCCAGGGTCTGGAAGTCGCGTTTTTTTTTTAATTTGTGCAAGAAACCCAGCTGGACAATTTGGTTTGGATGAATAGAGTAGAATGAACATATTCCTGGAAAAAAATCAAACAAAAGCTGCTTTTTGATCAGTCTAGAGAGCATACCAGAGTCTGGAAATCACTTTTCTCTTTAAAAATTGGGTTGGAAACCCAGACAACTTGGTCTGCATAAATAGAGTAGAATGAACATATTCCTGAGAAAAAATCAGACAAAAGCTGCTTTGTAATTAATCTGAAGAGCACTCCAGAGTCTGGAAATCACTTTTTTTTTTAAATGATGTAGGAAACCCAGTTGGACAATTTGGTTTGCATGAATAAAGTAGAATGGACCTATTTTTGTGAAGAAATCAGATCAAAGCTGCTTTATAATCATTCTGGAGAGTATTCCAGGGTCTGGAAGTCGCGATTTTTTTTAAATTTGTGCGAAAAACCCAGCTGGACAATTTGGTTTGGATGAATAGAGTAGAATGATTATATTCCTGGGAAAAAAATCAAACAAAAGCTGCTTTTTAATCAGTCTAGAGAGTATACCAGAGTCTGGAAATCACTTTTCTCTTAAAAAATTTGGTCTGCATAAATAGAGTAGAATGAACATATTCCTGAGAAAAAATCAGACAAAAGCTGCTTTGTAATTAATCTGAAGAGCACTCCAGAGTCTGGAAATCACTTTTTTTTTTAAATGATGTAGGAAACCCAGTTGGACAATTTGGTTTGCATGAATAAAGTAGAATGGACCTATTTTTGTGAAGAAATCAGATCAAAGCTGCTTTATAATCAGTCTGGAGAGTATTCCAGGGTCTGGAAGTCGCGATTTTTTTTAAATTTGTGCGAAAAACCCAGCTGGACAATTTGGTTTGAATGAATAGATTAGAATGAACATATTCCTGGAAAAAAATCAAACAAAAGCTGCTTTTTGATCAGTCTAGAGAGCATACCAGAGTCTGGAAATCACTTTTCTCTTTAAAAATTGGGTTGGAAACCCAGACAACTTGGTCTGCATAAATAGAGTAGAATGAACATATTCCTGAGAAAAAATCAGACAAAAGCTGCTTTGTAATTAATCTGAAGAGCACTCCAGAGTCTGGAAATCACTTTTTTTTTTTAAATGATGTAGGAATCCCAGTTGGACAATTTGGTTTGCATGAATAAAGTTGTATGTACCTATTTCTGTGAAGAAATCAGATCAAGGCTGCTTTATGATCAGTCTTGAGAGTATTCCAGGGTCTGGAAATCGCGTTTCTTTTTTAAATTTGTGCAAGAAACCCAGCTGGACAATTTGGTTTGGATGAATAGAGTAGAATGAACATATTCCTGGGAAAAAAATCAAACAAAAGCTGCTTTGTAACCAATAAGAACATTCCAGAATCTGGAAATCATTTTTCTTGTTAATTTATAAATGATTAGTATTGGTCAAATGACGCCCCGCAAACTATACACGTTTTAACCATTTTTAACACTATAACGTCACCACAAACAAGGGGCAAAATATCCAAACAAACAAAAATCAACCACATCATAATAAAGAATCCTTATATATTCGCCAATGATCTAATAACTATAGATGAAACATATCATTTATAAACTGGGAAAAATTGTGTGGAGGAGTTGAGCGGGGCACTGAGTGGGGATACGTTTGCACCTCACTGGAATGTGCTTTGATTACTACATGCGAAGCTGCCAGTGGCGTTACTATTTTACACAATTCTTAAATTCTTATTTACTGCAAGCTTGACACTTGCGAGTCAATTCAATATACCATATAAGTAAATCATGAAGCACTACAAACTAAACCAGAACAAAAGCACAATAAACATTTACAAAATCAACACCAAACCCCACTCAAAAAACAAGAGACGCCAATGAGACGAAATATGAATGAAACGTGTAGACAAAATCCGATCGATAGGGGCGGACCCGTTTTCGGTGCGTTGCCGTACTTCAGCTTTTTTAATTTTCAGAAGAAAATACTGGTTTTTCTAAATCCTAAATACTTAAACAAATCTTGAAGAGATGTTTCAATTTTAACAAAAAGGTTACCATCAACTTATTTGATCAAATTCATACAAAAAATGGTTTGAAAAATGATTCCAAACAAGGTTTTGATCTTTTTGCTCTTTGGCAAACAACGTGGTCTAAGAAACTCTGCACCTGAGTGCACAGTTCGATGTTGTCCTCATGTTTATCTCGCTATGTTACATCTATTGTTATTAGATCATTGATATTTCCTGATGCATTGACGTATTCAGTGCGACGGTGCGGCGTTGCCAGACTGTAGCATTCGGGGGCAATTTTTGTGAAATTATCTTCAAAAATATGTTTCTGAAGTTAAAAGAAATATTAAATACACCTTCAAATAGATAATGACTATTCTACATCCTATTTTATCATATTTGAAAACAACATTACACAGTTAAAGCCGATAATACTTGAATGAATAAATTGAAATATGTGTGTTGTCCGATTCTGTATTTTCCAGAAAAACTCTCAAATTACACAACAACGTCTGTTCGTCGTCACATCGAGACCCAAATATTACGCCCACTCACTGGCACTGGCAAAAAAAAAACTACAAGTGCATCCGTTCATAAATCCAAAATTTACACCGTTTTGTCTGGTAGGCGATCACGTGACGCATATAAGCTAAATTTACTTGTCAACTCGAGTGTCCGGTGAATTTGCTTACTTGAATTAAGCAGTTTAGTGAAAGTGAATGTGGACAGTTTTGGAGTTTTAAGCGGATTTATTTCAAGCATTAAGCTGGTAATTTTTTTTGATTGTTTGTTTTGGGCCTTATAATTATAAAAATTGATTGAAAATATGTTCTTGAAATGGACGCGTTCATTGCGCAATGAAGAAATTGAACGTTAAAGCTATTTTGATTCACATTGAGGCAGAATAATCGACAACAATCATCATGCGGTGCCGTATTTAGTTAGTCAAGAAATACTGTTTTTTATTTCTTGCTTTAATATTTATTATCTGCATTTTGGATTTTTAGCATTAGGGTATTATCTAATTTTCTTCCAAATAATCAATAATCAAAAGTTTTGTCATAGTCTTCATTACTTTTAACTTTTTTTTTTGACTATCCACCAATTCTGTTTTTCTTATTTCATTCATCCTTTAATAAATTAATCAAGTTTTATCACCAGTCCCTACCTATTTACACAATCAACTAAAATAGTCAATAAACAAATTAAAATTAAACAATGCAGTGAATAATACGTGTATAGACAAACACAGGTGTACCTATACAGAAAACCACATAACAAAATAGTGATGATAAACTTTGAATTTTTTTTCTATGTCCCCCCTATATTTTTTTAAATTGACTTTTTAGAAAAAGTGTCCCAAAAACAGTGCTTCATGAGTAAAAATGAAATTTTTAAAGACCCTGTTTTCACATATACAGGGTTTTCTGTGTAGGGTATTCCAGAGCTTTTCTAATTTCAAATCAATACCCAAAACATCAACTAAAAATAAAATAACATCTTATTCTAAAAATATCCATTGCATCAATATAATCGTACAGTGGCGTAGAATTCAAAAATGAAATAAAAAATACATCATACATTTGAAATAAAGAAGTCGATTGTCGTAACTTATTTTTGGTCAACCCTGTATGCATGAATTTGTGATCAGAAAAATCGCATAAACAAATAAAATCGACGTGTCCGAGCGTTTTCCAAAAAATCAAAAGCCTGATTTTAAAATTTTAGCTAATAATAATATAATAATGTTTTATATAAAATCAACAAGTTTTCTCTAAACAGTGATTTGATGATCTTAACTATTTAATTTTCATTAAAATTATGATTTTTTATTATTATTTAAGCCACATTATTCCACTGATTTTGACTAAACTACTCAACTTAATCTTTGATTCTTGTGTATGTTGTATGCCTTCTATTTGTAACTTCAAATTGTTTATACCCCTATTTTTAGTATTTATTTGGATTTTATATTGTTCATTGTTCTATCATGTAGGTTTTGTTTTACTATATTTTCTCTTTAAAATCTGCATAATGTTTCAAGTCTTAGGTTATTGTTCTCTATACAGTGTGTTTCAGATTTAAGTTCATATAAACTTGTATGATTGAGATACAGGGTGAAGAAGTTTTAAGAAATGAGGTTTCTAATTATTATTTTCAAAACGACAAAAAATGTTTGAATGTTATCAATTCAGATAATTTTTGGGTTTTTTTTGTACAAAAAATTATCAGTATCAATAACAAACAAAACGGTTTTTTTTTTCACTCAAAAACGATACATCGAAAAGAAAAAGCGCAAGAATCCTTCTCTGTCTTACTTGAACACAAAATTCATTATACAATTTGAAAAAACTAGCGGTGTACGATCCTTCAAAAATATTAATTGCAATGGTCATACGCACACCACTGTGAAAATTAAAATGAAGTGTACAGGGTGTCCCATAGAAGTTCCTCTACTACCTATTTTGCATATAAAGGATTAAATAGCGAATGTTTTCTAAACGGGTAGAGATATAGACTATTTCATACAAACTAACCTTTATTTTGATAAACAATTAAAATCCGTAGCCATATACAGGGTATTCTATTCAACATTGTCAACTTATTGGTGATTTTATATGTCATTATCGGGTTCAACTTACATCACCCCGTATAATTGGCTGCCATTCTTGCCAACTGGAATCATATTTAATAGTATTGTCTGTAGGAAAAAAATTACACAGTCACAAAATTCTATGAACCCATTTTTTTTCTTTTTACTTCTTGAAATAAATGCGTTTTTTGCAAAAAAAAAATAAAATCGCTATTATATCCCAAACTATTGGAGATAAGTATAGGACATCCTATAGAAAGTTACATTTATTTTTAAAAAAGAATTCACTTCTGAAATCATGTACAGGGTGTTCCATTGGATTTTTGAAGGTTGGGTCCAGCCCAAGGAAAACTGAGAACCCTGTATATGTCCAATATACCAGTGTGTCCAAGATAAGGATGTCTATCATGGGGATCTTGGAAGCCGTACGGGATACGAAGATGGTTAAATCAGAGAAAAGTTGCGCATTTTCAATCCTAACAATATGCCGTTTGAAAAGTTTCAAAATTCCGTGTAGTTTCGGTGATATGCCTAAAAAAACGAAATTTGACGATTTTTTTCTGACGTTATTAAGAGAGATATGGAAAAACAAAAGACACTTTCTCATGGCCACTTTTCAAGCTCTACAAAACAGCGTTGAGAGTTTTTCCGTACGACGTTTCGTTTCGGAGAAACCATCATCAACTTTGTTTTTCTTAATACGGTCCTGGATTTTTTATGACGGATTTTAAAAGCCTCTCTTGTTCTTAAACCAACAATTTATCGCAATTATTCAAAAAAAATTATATTGATGGATTTTTCCATAAGAACTCATGTGCTAGAGAGAGACAAGAAATACATTTTTATTAGGATCACAAACAAACACCTTTTTTTTAACAAGTGCAATACATCGTTGGTTTAGGAACATAAAAGGCTTTTAAAATCCGTAATAAAAAATCCAGGACCGTATTTAAAAAAACAAAGTTGATGATGGCTGCTCATAGACGAAACGTCGGTTCTTCAATTTAAAAACGCTATCTTGTTAAGGGCAAAAAGTGGCAATGAAAAAGTTTTATTCATTTTGAAATATTTCTTCAAATGTGGTCAGAAAAAAATAAAAACAATTTTGAAAAATTTCGGTTTTTTTCGGTTAATTTCGGACGTAGTCGGAATTTCTTGGCTTTTAAAACGGCATTTTGTTAAGCATCAAAATACGCAACTTTGCCTCCATTTTGTATCTCTTACGGTTTCCAAGATCCTCATGATAGGCATCCTTATCTTGGATACACTGTATACAGGGTGTTTATTAGTTGAATGCCGATACTGAAGGGGAATAATTCTTGTATGATCTTAAGACAAAAAGTTCATTTGAACATAGGTCCGCAAGTGCCTGATTTTCAAGATACAGGGTGTTGAAATTAAAAAAAAAATCTTTCTTTTTTCATTACTTTTATACTATTCCAGATTTTTTTTTTGAAATTTGGTACACGTCTTCTATGCATCAATATGCATGGGAATGTTAGAGAGGGCGCCACTAATTTAAACATATTGGAAGAGACAGCAGGGTGTCAATGCAATTAAGTAGATTTTATTTTTTGAAGCGAAAACCATGCGCCGGACGAAAAAAAAACAGGAGAACAAATTGGCTCAGAGATAAATAGAGATTTCAAAATGATTTTTTATTTTGAAAGGAAGCAGTGGCGTACACGTTTTTTCTCCAAAACTATTGAGTGCAAAACCCGTACGGACGCCACTGGTAAAAATAATTAAATCGTTTGTACTTCACAAAATGCATATTGATGCATAGAAGACGTGTACCAAATTTCATGAAGATATCTGGAATAGTATCAAGGTGATCAAAAAATAATTTATTTTTTTAAAATTACAACATCCTGTATCTTGAAAATTAGGCACTTGAGGACCTATGTCCATATTATGAACTTTTTGTCTTAAAATCATTCAAGGATTATCATGTTTGAGTATCGGTATCCAATTAATAAACACCCTGTACATCAATAAAGTTTCTTCAAAAACAATGAGACTTTACATTCAACTCTTTTTCGTCAATTGCATATCTTCCGGGATAAGGGAGTAGAGGATCTTATTGAGACACCCTGTAAATCGAGGTAGACTTTTGAACTGTGAATTCTCACTAATTTTCATTGCAATATTCCAAGTAATTTCGTGACAGATTTATACTTTTTTTGTATTTCTCCTGATTTAATTTGTTTATATGTGAGACAGTCGCGCACTTTGGCAACGCTGTAAACTGTCACTTGTCAAAAATAGTCTACTTCAAGTTAAATAGACCAATTTTGAACCAAGCCAAGAAATAATCATGGGAGGGCATATGAGATTTAAAGATGTCAAAAATTGGCAATTTTGACTAGAAGCTTGAGAATTGTATCGTTTTTGGCAACTTCAAAACCGCATATCAAAGAATTGTCAATCGTAGTGTAATTTTCAGGATAGATATTGTTCTTGCTCTTCCATTTTTTTCTAAAACCGTCAAGATTACAACAGAGAGTTTTTTCAAAATATTTTATTCATGGTATAATCACAATTAGACATGGTTACTGTTCCTTAGACGAGGTGATCTTGAGTTCATCAACTGACTCGATAGTTATCAGTGGTCTCCGGCCCAAGTTGAAAATCACCGCAATAGTAAACAGTCTTTGCTTATTCAAAAAATCTTTTTTGATCATTGCCTTTTCTTCTATCGATAAGGATCCATAAGTTATTGCATTAAATCCTAAAACCTTCTCCGCCAGCTTTCCGTACAATCTCACATTAGTCAGGGTACCTGTAGAGTCAGATAAAATAGTGGCAATATCATAGGAAACAATAGGTCTTGGTGGTTTTTCCGTTTTCAAGCAACTTGGTTGTATGCAACCGTATTCATCCATCAAAGTTTTGCATGATGCACATCTTATGATGCAGGTTTCTGTCAAGCTACCTAATGCCAAATCAGTAAACTTTGCATCTAATATAACCGTGAAGGTTTTAGACCCTTGTCGGTATCGAATATAATCATCAATACGTTTATGTATTTTTCTTATGTCAACTGTTTCTTCGATTGAACATTTTGGAAAGTAATTCTGTCCCATCAACTTGATCGCTATTCTAGCGAACAATTTATCACAAATGTGAATTCCATATGGTAAAAAAAATGGGTGGTAGTTCGTTTCGTTTTCACTTTCAGCCATGAAGTGATACAATCTTGGTTCTGAACCGAATAATTCATAAGATGGACTGCAAAAACATTGTCGGTAGGCGTAACTTAGATAGGCAAGTTTTTCTTCTAGAGGTGAATTTCTGCAGGCCATTTTTAATGGGATACTATACTGTAATTTGATCATTAAAAAACAAAGTGTCGTCTTGTTAGGAAATTATTTGATTTGAAAGAACGAAATGGAATATTGACATGACAAGACAGATAAATAATCATGTATATTTTGTCGGTAGGTATGAGGTTTGGCTGCAGATATCCACTATAAATCATGTTTTTTTTAAGTTACAGTGACAGAACAAAGTTATAGGTTAAAGATTGGCAAATCTTTTTTTATAAAAATGGTCACAAATTGATTTCTTTTGTTGGGGTTTGTTCAAAAAAATGTATTTGCTTTGATAGAAAAAAAACGTTCGAAAATAGACTGTTATAATAATTTTGGAATTAAAGACGTGCAATTTGATCCAACTTGAAAGATAGGATAGCTTACATCCCATTTTAAAGTCGCAATATCATTTTATTGCAAATTATTTGTCTACTATTTGACAGTCACACCTCACACCTATCAGTTAGCTCCAAAGGGTTCTACAGATGGCGATATCTGTTGACTCGACTAAATAAGTATTTATTATGATAGATGGCGCTATGTTAATAACGTATGAATCAAAAAATCCTAAAGAAGTTCTCTATTTGGGTTTGGGATCAAGAAATTTTTTAAAAAAATGACTGGGTGTTTTGTTGTTCTTCAAAAGAATTTTCTTCATATTAGAGATGTAATAGGTTCTAATTGGGGTTTGATCAATTGTTTTTTTAATGTCATATTGAGGTTATGTTTGCATAGATTTTGGTCAAATTAGAGATGTAGGTTCTATTTGGGATTTGATCAACACATTTAGAAAACAAAATTGCACAGTTTTGTTATTTTCCGGAGGATTTTATAAGATATATAGGTTTTAACTTGGGGTTTTATCAAGAAATTTAACAAAAATTGACCAAGCGAGGTTATGTTTGCATAATTTTGTTATTTTTCACAAGGATTTTGTTTAAATTAGATATGAAGGATCAAGAAATTTAGCAAAGATTGACCAAGTGAGGTTATGTTATGTTTGCATAATTTTGTTATTTTTCCAAAGGATTTTGTCCAAATTAGATATGTAGGATCTATTTTAGGGTTTGATCAAGACATTTGGAAAAAATTGACTAGGTGAGATTATGTTTGCCTAATTTTGTTATTTTTCAAAGGATTTTGTTCAAATCAGATATGTAGGTTTTTGATTTAGGGTTTGATCAAGAAATTTAGCACACATTGACCAAGTGAGGTTATGTTTACATAATTTTGTTGTTTTTCAATGGATTTTGTTCAAACTATAGTGAACGCCAAACAACTTTGAATCTACGTCATCGTTTCCACCATGCTCGTTGTTAGGAAGTTTGCTCGTGTCCACATGTGGTCACCAGCAAATCACATAAAAACGTGCTTGGTGCCATCGATGACGTAGATTCAGAATTGTTTGGCGTTTGACATAGGTATGCAGCTTCTATTTGAGAATTTATCAATTATTTTTTAGAAAATGACATGGTGAGGTTATATTTGCAAAATTTTGTTATTTTCAAATATTTTGTTCAAATAAAATTTGTAGGTTCTAATATAGGGTTTGATCAAGATATTTAACAAAAATTGACCTTGTGAGGTTATGTTTACATAATTTTGTTGTTTTTCAATGGATTATGTTCAAACTATAGTGAACGCCAAACAACTTTGAATCCACGTCATCGTTTCCACCATGCTCGTTGTTAGGAAGTTTGCTCGTGTCCACATTTGGTCACCAGCAAATCACATAAAAACGTGCTTGGTGCCATCGATGACGTAGATTCAGAATTGTTTGGCGTTTGACATAGGTATGCAGCTTCTATTTGAGAGTTTATCAATTATTTTTTAGAAAATAACATGGTGAGGTAATATCTGCAAAATTTTGTTACTTTCAAAATATTTTGTTCAAATAAAATTTGTAGGTTCTAATATAGGGTTTGATCAAGATATTTAACAAAAATTGACCTTGTGAGGTTATGTTTGTATAATTTTGTTATTTTCCAAAGGATTTTGTTCAAATTAAATATATTGTAGGTTCTATTTGGGATCTGATCAAGAAATTTAGAAAAAAAAATTGCACAGTTTTGTTACTTTCCGAAAGGATTTTATTGAAATGAGATATATGGGTTTTGATTTGGGGTTTGTTCAAGAAGTTTAATAAAAATTGACCAAGTGAGGCTATGTTTGCAAAATTTTGTTCAAAATAAATATGTAGGTTCTAATTTGTGGTTTAATCAAAAAATTGAGAAAAAATTGACCATGTAAGGTTATGTTTGCATAATTTTGTTATTTTCAATGTATTTTGTTGACATTAGATATTTAGCTTCTATTTGGGAATTGATCAAACATTTTTGAGAAAATCACATGGTGAGGTTATGTTTGCATAATTTTGTTAGTTTCCAAGAGATTTTGTTCAAATAAAATTTGTAGGTTCTAATATAGAGTTTGATCAAGACATTTAACAAAAATTGACCTAGTGAGGTTATGTTTGTATAACTTTTTTTCAAAGGATTTTGTTCAAATTAAATATATTGTAGGTTTTATCTGAGATTTGATCAAGAAGTTAATAAAAAATACATTGTGAGGTTATGTTTGCATCCAGTTCTCGTCTAAAAACACAAACACAACGTGATTGTCCGAATCCAAATATTATCAATATTTTCTCAAAAATGCAATTTTTACCCGAACCACATAACTTGTTTCACATAAAAAAAATTTTACCGACCACTTTTTTGTATTTGAAGCACATTTCTCGAATAATTTTGTATAAAGTGAACTCCTGGAACTCTTGGATCCGACTTCTTGTTTAACGTGATTTGATAACGTTTAATGTTTTTCCATCCTTAAATACTAAAAAATTTGCCTACTTGGTTCCTCGCGCAAGTAAAAGTTGTTAAACCATCTCCCCTTGATTTTTCTGCCTCTGCATTTCTGCAAATTATTTATCGATTTGAAAAAGCCAGCTCTATACAATTTTTCCTCCAAAAATATCAATGACAATGCATGGTCTCACGCAGTGTATATACAATTGTTGGTTTTCACTACTTTTCATTGCAATATTCCAAGTCGTTTCATGACAAATTTGAACATTTTTCGTATTTTGCATGATTCTATTTGTTAATAATAATATATGAGTCAATCGCACACTTTGGCAACGCTGTGAACTGTCACTTGTCAAAAATAGTCACCGCAGTCAAACAGGCCAATTTTTAACCACCAAGAATCATGTAGGGGTGGAGGTGACTTCTTTATAATGTTGGCAAGATTAGTCTTATTTGACAGATTTTTCTGTTTTATTTTTTTTCTACCCTATTTTTTAACTTGTTAGGTAGTGGTAGTGGAAAACATTAATTCTGAACCGAAAATAACAACAAACAATAGAGAAAAATATCAACAAAAAAAAACCTTAAAACGACACAAAAATGATTAAAAAATATTCAAAATGACCTGACCATTAATAAAGCGGATGAGTATTATATCATAAAAACTAAAAGGAGGCGAAATTTTTACATGGCGATTAAAATAATTAGGAAAAATTCACATACACACCTCACAAAAAGAAATAGTGAATATAGGCGATACGCTTCGCGATTAGCGTATCTGTTTTATCGAGAGGATCGTTGGGGCTGATATGTATCAAATTTTAGCGGTGGCTAATAACCCCATGCAGACACGGTTTAATTTTCCAATACTTTCGCCACAATATCAACTCCAACCAACAGATAAATATTATATTCGGGACGGGCCTTGTTTAAGCTATAAGTCATATCACGTTACATTACCAACAAAACTCCGTCCACTCTGTAGAAAACAAAAGTCATAAAAAACCTTTGTGACCGTGTGACCTATACTGACCATACATGTGTGGGACGAGGCAGAATAATGCTTTTCGGCACCGAAAGCCAACATTTTCAGGTGTTTAAGGTGTAAATTTTATTTGTCCTTTTACTTAAGAGGCTTCGCATAAAAGTCGACAAACATGGATGAAATATGTGTGAACGGAACAGGGCTTATTTTTGACAATCTTTCGTAAAAGCGTAATCTGACATTTAATCACGGTAGTACAAATAAGTCGATATCTCTACCATGGTAAATGCCAACATTGTCTATGCGTGTCTCCATACATGCCAAAACAAATCTGTTGTATCATTGTTGTAAATCTGCTTTGACCTTTTCCTTGAATGGTTTATGATGGTTGGCGGCGTTCTAATGATTATTTGGTGATTGAAAGTTATTTAAACATAGTAAGTAGGAGTGGAATGTTTACCAATATGGGTGTCAAACGGTTTTCAATTAATTTTTCTGAGGCGGATGTTGATATGCATGACGCTATGATTTTTTATGACTCTTTTCTAATTATTTTCTCTGTGAGAAAAGCGTCAATTGAAAAAAAAAGTCTAGAGAAAAAAATTATAGGAACTTATTTCATTTTTTCATGTTCTACCTGAATCCGAGAGATCTCCCACATTTTCCCGGACACCCTGTATAGAGTTTGATGAAAATTCTGAAGAATCTGAAGATTTTTGGAGATAACTGTGTGGATTATAGAGTTAAAACATTCAGAAAATTTTGAGATTTTGTTAAAACTGAAGATCCTAAAAGTTCTGAAAATCGTGAAGGTCCTGAGGATTCTCTAGTTTTATGATTTCAGAGAATCTGAATATTATTATCATTTATTATTAAAAGATTCTGGAATTCTCAAAATATATACAGGGTGGTGCAACCAAGATGGGGTGGACGATTGTGGGAAATGGTGAAGAATTTGGATAATTAGTAATTAATCAATTGATTAATAATCAATTATCAAGTAGATCCAAAAGTTGTCTTTTTAACTCAAAGTATCACGGCCCTGACACTTAACTTGGAAATAATGGATTATGCTTGATTATACCACCGAACAAATAACAATAAGAAGGCTCATTCTTCACTCTATTGTGTCAAGAGAGACAGTCATTCAGGAGCACATCATTTTCGAAGCACAGAACATACGTGCCCGATATTTGAAAATCACGAGTTAACAGTGCTTCTCATAATAAACTGATAACGTCGGTCGTTGAACAGTCTGGGATTCCCGGTCCGGGTGGACGGGGTATGGTGTTAGGAACATCGGCACTCCTCGATTGATTTCACGCGCTTGGCAGAGTGATCCTTCTTATTGTTGTTTGCTCGGTAATTATACGTAGTAGCGTTGACTAGTTATCACTATTTTGTTCCATTCGTGATATTGTCATGTCCACACTGTTTTATAAATTGAGTAAATGATGGGACTTTGTATTCGCGGGTGATTTCTGAAAAAACTAATGATCAGAAGGGTATGATGTATGGTGTTTTTTGAAAGCTAATGATGTTATCTTCAAGATGGAGATATAATATACAGGGTGTTTCATTTGAAAAAATTGTGTACAGGTCGTGTCTGCAAAACTTGATCACCCTGTATAATAACAAATAATTTCCAAGGATAAGTAATGTTTTATGAGTCAGTTGGTTTTTCGATATTTCTTTCCATTTGGCTTAAAAAATTGCCCAACTATGAGTCCTTTTTCAACTTTAATCGCCTCTCATTCCTTTATTATAAGTCTTAGACCCAACAAACCTTATACCAAAATGGTCGTACGTGATGGGAGAAATAATTAGAATTTTTATATACAGGGTGTTCCATTAAAAAAAATACAAGTTTAGCTTGCCACACATTTTTTGGGCGACCCTGTACTATAACTTTATTTTTAAAATAAAGCCTTTTTGACTTACTATAATATACAAAAAAAAATATTCAAATTCCTCACCATTTTTCCACAATCGTCCACCCCATCTTGGTTGCACCACCCTGTATGTTTAACAAAAAGTCAACGCTTCAAACATTATGCAGTTTTAGAGCAAGAAATAGAATAAAAAGACCCACATAATAATAATGTAAAATCAAAATAAATATTAAAATTGAACGCACCCCTCAGAATTTAGAGTTTCCATGCAGGGTATTCGAATTTTAAAGTGTACAGGTCAGGAGTCCCGCATTTACGAATGTTGAAATATCGGGAACGGTACATTTTTGAGAAAAAATGTTCAAATAAAAGTTGTTCAGTATTCCATTATCTGTAATTTCTTTAGAATAAACTTTTTTCGGAAATTTGTATTTATTGAGATATTCGGAACAATATTTCTTTTTGTTTTAAATCGATGAAGAGTCTTAAATTACTAAATCTCAAATATCAAGAAAATTGTACATTTTACAAAAAAATGTCTCTCAAGAAAGTTGAACACAACTAGATTCTCTACAATTAACCCCGCTCAACATTTTTTCTATGATTTATAATTTCCGAGAAATTCAAATTTTAAAGTGTACAGGTCAGGAGTCCTGCTTTTACTATAATGTTTAAATATCGGGAACGATATATTTTTGCAATAGTATATTGTAGTCCTAGGCGGTAAAGTGACATTTTTCAAGAAGTGTCCGGCCTCGCATAAGCTCGCCCGTACATTTCTTCTTTCAGCCTGGAAAAATCACTTTATCGCCGTGGCCTACACATTATTTTTCTGCTGACACAGAAAAACAGTAAAAACGTACAGGACTTTATAAAAAAAGCATGCCCGAGCTGGGATTTGAACCCAGGTCTTTCCGCACGCTAGGCTAAGATCGAACCACTGAGCCACCGGGGCCGGAAATACTCAAATTTCAGATTTCAGCCGCCACGTTGTATTTGTCTTGTATCTTGTATAATAGTCACTGTGAAACAAACAGCGACGTAAAAGTGTGAACTTTACTTAGTATCCTGAATGTATAGGATTTAATTTACTCAGAATCAGAATCCATAAGAAATATCTGAATAAGATGGTATTACATTCCATTGAATATAAATATACCTATAATGCATGTGATTCAGAAAATAATCTTGGCAATTGTTGAAAAAAATTTTACCGCCTAGCCATTTTTCACTACTTTGTCGGCCTAGCCTTAGAAAGTCCCACTTTCTAGCCTCTTTGGCGTCAGTAAAATTCAGGCAGAAAAAAAAAATATTTCATAAAAGTTGTTCAGTGATAGATTATCTGCAACTTCTTTCAAATAAACTTTTTTGAAAAAATTGGATCTATTGAGATATTTGGAACAATAGTTCACTTTATTTTAAAGCGACGTGTCATAAATCACTAAATTCCAAATATCAAAAAAATTGTACATTTGACACAAAAATGACGCATGAGAAGATTGAACAGAACTAAATTCTCCACAATTTACGTCCCTTAATTTTTTTTATGAGTCCTGCATTTACTAATGTTAAAATATCAGGAACGGTACACTTTTGAAAAAAATGATTTAAATAAACGTTCTTCAGTTTTTAATTATCTGCAATTTATTTCAAATAAATCTTTATTCTCATAAACAAAAATGCCAGAAAAATCTTGTGCCTTATCTACTAATCATCAATTGCGAAAAATTCTAGGATATTTTACTTTTAACAAAGCTGAGCAGTCGGGACGCAGCCGTCAACGGCTCATCGTTGAGCCGTCAACCAAATACGTTTTTAGATAAAAGATACAATATTGGTCCAATGTGGCAGCAAAGACCAAATTTAATGTCAAGAAGTGAATATGGTTACTTCCATAGACTTAAAATAACAAGGCACGTAACGCCTATACCTTTAGCATTGAATGTTTTGGTCCCAACACAATGATGACAGGCCAGTTTTGTTTTTGTTTACTTACCGGTGAACCGCCCGATTTTCCACCCACCACACACTACACACTTTTTAGGCATTGTTTATCAATTAAACACCAAATCCCGCAATTTAGAACAGACAGAGCAAGACTTTTTCTGAATAATTGAGAAATAAGCAAACTATGAACGCATTAACCTCACTTAAGCGGACGTTTGTAAACAATGCGTCAGCCGGTCCGTCCTCAAAGTTGCGACCGGATGTTGTCATATTTCATCATGAAATGTAGAGCTTCATACAAATGTTCACCTTCAACAATGTTTTTAAACGACATAAAAGTCATTTGTGACGGAAAACTGAGAATACGGAATTATAGGTGTTCAAGATTGATGATTAGGTAGTTGAATTAGATTATGTTTGCCGTTATTTTTCATAAAGCTCTAGAACATCAAGAGCACATGACATCGGCGCTGAAATAAAGTAAATAGCTTCATGAAGGAGATGTGGGGGTTAGCAATATTTGTTTTGTTACTTGTCTTGTTATTTTAAGTCTATGGTTACTTCAATGCAGCATGACATATTCTAATTCTAAACAATCATAGAGTTGCCTCATTGCACCACCACAATAAAACGATGAAAGTTTAATCGAAAACCCAAGTTAGAGTCTCAATTGAAATGCAATTAGAAATAGAAAACTGAAGTTCAGTGGAACGTTACTTCGGAGGTCTCTCGGATGCAAACTCGTTAGTCAGACAAATCAATATTGAACTGAATCCAAAAATTCAGGTGGTTGACCCCTTCAATACCATAACATATTTAAATTTCCATGTAACCCAATACTCGTGATTTTTCCTTGTTCCATTCCATTGAAATCTCAAGCTATTGTTTTAGCTACGCCTTTAAAATCAATTCAGTATTAATAGACCATTTTATTTGTTCAATGTCCTTCTTCAGAACACCTGACAATGTGGGCACATGCTGGGCATCCAATATCAGAATTACAAAGATGTGATTCATTCACATTTTGATATTGTTGATTCGGTTCGGTTTTCTCGGAACAAATGGACGGAAGCATCGTTTATTTTGTGCTGAATTTTTGTTAAAAATAAGCGGAAGTGTGGAAGGAAAAGTTCAAACATATCGATAATAGACAATTACTACGCAGATCCCATTACGATACAAGCCACATAAACATGTCAACCAGGCATATTAATTATGTTACCAATCTCGAGAATAGGTTTATATTGATTCACTGACCATGAAGCAAACTGTCACAAACCCAAGACATACACAGAATTCCAGGTCAAATGTCTCTTCTTGTTCCACAAAGGCTTTTGTCATTGGAGCACCTTTTGTTTGGATACCTGCAAATTTATGCCGCATTTATCGAGAAAAATCGAGTTTTATAGGCAGGACGTGTTCTCTGGACTCTATGCTACAGGCTGTTTTGAATCGAAATACACAACAGTCTGCTTAGTTTGCCAAGTTGACTTTGTACATGTAAGCGGTAGATTTAGTTTGGAGTGGGAAACTTCTGTTTATGTGGTTTAATTAATATTGGTCATATTTCATGAGTCAGCTAGAATGGCTGAAGTATAAGTCGTTTGATGTGAACGCGGCTTTATGTTTTGTAGGTACCAACAGAATATGCCCTAACGTCATTATACTGTCGTTCTCAATAAATGAGAGAAAATGGCGAATGCTTACAGATATCATTTTTCATTGAAAATTTCCTACCAGTCAATTCTAACCAATCATGGGCTTGCATTTTATTACGTTGCTATGGCAACGACCTAATTTTATCGGAAATCACCCTGCTCATAATCACGTGACTGAAAGATTAATAAGTGGAAATCACCCTGGCTTTGCATCTGGATGTAGCTCCCATATGATTACAGTGTTGCCGTCCCCACTCTCCCTAACAATCCCAACCCAACCCAACTTTCACAGACAGAGATAAGGCAAACGGCAACACTGTGGTTGGTGCATGGGAGCTACATCCAGCCGCGAGTGCTTGACAGCTGTTAAAAACACTGACAAATATTTTTGTTGAATGATTTATTTTCAACTTCCAATACAAAGTTGCAATGTTATCAATTATGGACAAGATTGGTTATAACTTCCAAATGTTTTATAAAATCCTGATTCCCTTCTTTCTTCCTCAATGGCGAGTAGAGTAAGGAGCCATTGGTTTCTTCCACTAAATGCGAGGTGAGTCCTGGGTTATGTTTTTTCCAATGATCACTTTTGGCATGAAATTTTCTTGACGAATCTCCCGCGAGCTCGAATTAAAAATCCGGAAATTTTGTCGAGTTGCGAATTTTCTTGAAAAATTCGCAACGCAATTCGAGCTCCAGGGAGATTAAAAGTGAAAATTTGAATATAAATCTTGATTTTTCAAAATCACCTATTAGTTGACCAATAAAACCCTGCCCTTCCTGATGGATCTGATAACTCTGCAAATTTTCATTAAACTTCTTTCTGCAATTCTTGAGTTATAAGAGGGCAAACATATAGATTGCCATTTTTATAAAGAGGATCATTGAGGAATCACAAAAATTATCTTCTGGTACGAATTGAAGCAAATATGTTTCTACAATTTGACAATAAAATCACCCAAATAGTTTTAAAATAAATCCACAGTTTTATGGTGATTTTTTTTGAGTTTCAATATCGCAAAGTTGAATTTTAAAGCGTAAATACTATTTCTAGTTGATCCCTGTGATAGTGTGCTGGAAAGAGTTAAAAAAACATTTTTCTATAATTTGACACAGAAAGATCTTCTTACAAAACTTTTTAAATTATGTTAAAACAGGGATAAAAATGTAAAACGACGACTTCGAAGGAAATTTTAAAGTTTAAATGTCTTCAAGTGATCCAAATAGTTGTCTAGAGTACCTAATAAAATTGAAATAAACTTGATATAATCTTTTAACATCTAGTAAAATGATTTTTAATCATAAAACATTCAACAAATATTTTAATCTTTATTCACTCAAAACTTATTATCTAATTTTTAAAAGTTTTAATAGTATCATTTGTCAAGACTTCAAAAATGCTTTCAGGGGAAATATGAAACGAATGATAAAGTTTCAAAAGATTTTTTAATTATTATTGATTTAAATAACTGTTTAAAATAGTGAACCTGTTCGAAGATTTCAATAGATTTTCAAGACGACTACATATATAAAGATTTAAAGGTGAAGATAAAGATTCAAAAATATAAATAATTTGCCAAAATTCATAATCAAAGGTGATTTAAAGGCTTAAAAAGCTTTGGAAACCTGTCAAAAAAGTTCGTGAGTGATTTTAACTCCTTTAAAATGATTTAAATAACACTTTATCTAAGTGTAAACTTGAAATGTCCTCTTGAAACTCTTTAAAAATTATTTTAAGGGAAACATCAAAAAAGTTCTTAGAACACTCTCAGACATATAACATTTAATATAAGTTCCTTGGAAAAACTTAAAACTTAATTTACCCGATAATATTATGACACTCTTCGAAAAAATATTCAACACATTCTTTTTTCCAAAACTGCCCAACGACTTTTAAAAATATTTAATGATATGAATATGATTTGTTAGAATTGATTTTTCCGGAAATCCTTTTTTTCAAATTCAGGGATTTTTGTGCTTTATTTCATTACAGTAGATTCAGAGGAACTCAACATTTGATGGGAGGGATTTTTTTTCATTCACCATCATTGAGTTCCGAAATTCTGTTCAAAAAAGTCTTTTGGATTTGTACCGTTTTTTTCCCCAGAATACCGCGCCGTTTCCGTCCATTTACGACATCTTTTTAGCGTGCTGAGTCGTATCTCACATTGAATAACGCTTTTTAATATATAATTTCCGACTTCCGCGTTCACTTCACATTTTCACCGCCTTTCCGTTTTTAAAATCATTTGCACCTCCTTTCATCGTTCACCGTTGAACCGTTGTATTATTTTGGGATTCGTTTTTTTTTTTCTTTTGACCGCAGTAAGTATTCGCAACTTTCTACCACGATGAACGCACCTGATAGGCGCTGTGGGCCCTCTACTACATAAATCCAGGAGGTGGCGCCCGAGTTTTTGGAAAATGTATGTTTCAAACCCCGATAAAATAGCCGTAAAAACTTTAAAACACCTTTTAATGACTAATTCACAAGTGGAATGGATACCCATCCAGGGACGCTCTGTATATTTCCTAATAATTTCTACTTGTCACACCAACGACATTAGGTATTCGATTTCTCACTGGTATGTTCGAGATTATAGGCAGATGATACAAAAACCAATACAGTTGAAAAGTACACCTTGCAGTGTATCAGGCCCAAATTTGCATTTGATAACTCCTGCAGTTTGTCCAGGACAGCCCTCTGAAGTTGTCAGTCAATTTTTGATTTCCTCACTCATTCCACTTAAAAAAAAAAAGAAAAAAAAAATCTGAATGAATTCTGATATTTCTCTGCATGTTACGTTGGAAATTACATTTTGCATTGTATCAGGTCCAAATTTGAAGATGACAACCCAAGTAGTTTTCCTTTAAAATCGTCAGTCAATTTTCGATCTTCTCACTTAAGTATTCCACTTTTTTTCAAAATACAATATTCTTAATGGATCCCAATATTTCTGTGCATATTGTTGCATTGAGAAGTTTTGCAGTATATAAGTTCCAAATTTGAAGTTGATAAATCAAGTAGTTTGTCCAGGACAAGGACAGCCCTCTAAAGTCGTCAGTCAATTTTCGATTTTCTCACTCATTCCACTTTGTTATTATTTTTTTATTTTTCTAAATTGATTATGATATTTCTGTGCATGTTACCTTGAAAAGTACTCTTTGCAGTATATCAGGTCCAAATTTGAAGTTGATAACTCAAGTAGTTCGTCCAGAACCGCCCTCTAAAGTCGTCAATTTTCGATCCTCTCACTCATTCCGAATTTTTATATTTTTAAATGGATTCTGAAATTTCTGTGCAGGTATATTGAAAAGAACACATTGCAGTGTGATAGGTCAAAATATGAAGTTGATAACTCAAGTAGTTCGTCTCGAAGAGCCCTCCAAAGTCGTCAGTCAATTTTCGATTTTCTCAATCATTCCAATTTTTTTCATATTTTTTAAAATATTTCTAAATGGATTTGGGCATGTTACGTTGAAAATAAAACTTTGCAGTGTATCAGATCCAAATTTTAAGTTGATAACACAAGAAATTTGTTCAGGACAGCCCTCTAAAGTAGTCAGTGAATTTTCGATATCTCACTCTTTCCATTTTTTCATATTTTTCAAAATATTTTTAAAGGATTCTGATAATTCTGTGCATGTTATGTTAAAAATTACACTTTGCAGTATATCAGATCCAAATTTGAAGTTGATAACTCAAGTAGTTCGTCCAGAACAGCCCTCTAAAGTCGTCTTTCGATTTTCGCACTCATTCCAATTTTTTATTTTTTTTTCAATATTTCTAAATGGATTTTGATTATTCTGTGCATGTTACGTTGAAAAGTACACTTTGCAGTATATCAGGTCCAAATTTGAAGTTGATAACTCAAGTAGTTCGTCCAGAACCGCCTTCTAAAGTCGTCAATTTTCGATCCTCTCACTCATTCCGAATCTTGATATTTTTAAATGGATTCTGAAATTTCTGTGCAGGCATATTGAAAAGAACACATTGCAGTGTAACAGGTCCAAATTTGAAGTTGATAACTCAAGTAGTTCGTCCAGAACAGCCCTCTAAAGTCGTCAGTCAATTTTCGATTCTCGCACTCATTCCGAATTTTAATATAAAATATATTCAAATGGATTCTGAAATTTCTGTGCTGGTATATTGAAAAGAACACATTGCAGTGTAACAGGTCCAAATTTGAAGTTGATAACTCAAGTAGTTCGTCCAGAACAGCCCTCTAAAGTCGTCAGTCAATTTTCGATTCTCGCACTCACTCCGAATTTTAATATAAAATATATTCAAATGGATTCTGAAATTTCTGTGCTGGTATATTGAAAAGAACACATTGCAGTGTAACAGGTCCAAATATGAAGTTGATAACTCAAGTACTTCGTTTAGAAGAGCCCTCCAAAGTCGTCAGTCAATTTTCGATTTTCTCAATCATTTCAATTTTTTTCGTATTTTTTAAAATATTTCTAAATGGATTCTGAAATATCTGTGCATGTTACGTTGAAAAGTACACTTTGCAGTGTATCAGGTCCAAATTTTAAGTTGATAACACAAGAAACTTGTCCAGGACAGCCCTCTAAAGTAGTCAGTGAATTTTCGATTTCTCACTCATTCCATTTTTTTATATTTTTTAAAATATTTCTAAATGGATTCTGATAATTCTGTGCATGTTACGTTGAAAAGTACACCTTGCAGTAAATCAGGTCCAAATTTGAAACTGATAACTCAAATAGTTTGTCCAGGACAGCCCTCCAAAGTAGTCAGTCAATTTTCGACTTTCTCACTCATTCCATATTTTTATATTTTTTTAAATATTTCTAAATAGATTCTGATTATTCTGTGCATGTTACGTTGAAAAGTACACATTGCTGTAAATCATGTCCAAATTTGAAGTTGATAACTCAAGTAGTTCCTCCAGAACAGCCCTCTAAAGTCGTCAGTCAATTTTCAATCCTCTCACTCATTCCGAATTTTAATATTTTCAAATGGATTCTGAAAATTCTGTGCAGGTATATTGAAAAAAACACATTGCAGTATAATAGGTCCAAATTTGAAGTTGATAACTCAAGTACTTCGTCCAGAACAGCCCTCCAAAGTAGTTAGTCAATTTTCGATTTTCTCAATCATTCCAATTTTTTTCATATTTTTAAAATATTTCTTAATGGATTCTGATATATCTGTGCATGCCACGTTGAAAATACCACTTTGCAGTTTATCAGGTCCAAATTTTAAGTTGATAACACAAGAAATTTGTCCAGGACAGCCCTCTAAAGTAGTTAGTGAATTTTCAATTTCTCATGGACCCTTTCCATATTTTATATTTTTTAAAATAATTCTAAATGGTTTTCTGATAATTCTGTGCATGTTGCGTTGAAAAGTACACATTGCTGTGAATCAGGTCCAAATTTGAAGTTGATAACTCAAGTAGTTCCTCCAGAACAGCCCTCTAAAGTCGTCAGTCAATTTTCGATTCTCGCACTCATTCCAATTTTTTTTTTCAATATTTCCAAATGGATTCTGATTATTCTGTGCATGTTACGTTGAAAAGTACACTTTGCAGTATATCAGGTCCAAATTTGAAGTTGATAACTCAAGTAGATTGTCCAGGACAGCCCTCTAAAGTCGTCAGTCAATTTTCGATTTCTCACTCTTTCCATTTTTTCATATTTTTCTAAATATTTTTAAATGGATTCTGAAATTTCTGTGCAGGTGTTTTGAAAAGAACACATTGCAGTGTAATAGGTCCAAATTTGAAGTTGATAACTCAAGTACTTCGTCCAGAACAGCCCTCCAGAGTCGTTAGTCAATTTTCGATTTTTTCAATCATTCCAATTTTTTTCATATTTTTAAAATATTTCTTGATGGATTCTGATATATCTGTGCATGCCACGTTGAAAATACCACTTTGCAGTTTATCAGGTCCAAATTTTAAGTTGATAACACAAGAAATTTGTCCAGGACAGCCCTCTAAAGTAGTTAGTGAATTTTCGATTTCTCATGCACTCTTTCCATATTTTATATTTTTTAAAATAATTCTAAATGGTTTTCTGATAATTCTGTGCATGTTGCGTTGAAAAGTACACATTGCTGTGAATCAGGTCCAAATTTGAAGTTGATAACTCAAGTAGTTCCTCCAGAACAGCCCTCTAAAGTCGTCAGTCAATTTTCGATTCTCGCACTCATTCCAATTTTTTTTTTCAATATTTCCAAATGGATTCTGATTATTCTGTGCATGTTACGTTGAAAAGTACACTTTGCAGTATATCACGTCCAAATTTGAAGTTGATAACTCAAGTAGATTGTCCAGGACAGCCCTCTAAAGTCGTCAGTCAATTTTCGATTTCTCACTCTTTCCATTTTTTCATATTTTTCAAAATATTTTCAAATGGATTCTGAAATTTCTGTGCAGGTATATTGAAAAAAACACATTGCAGTGTAACAGGTCCAAATATGAAGTTGATAACTCAAGTAGTTCGTCTCGAAGAGCCCTCCAAAGTCGTCAGTCAATTTTCGATTTTCTCAATCATTCCAATTTTTTTCATATTTTTAAAATATTTCTTGATGGATTCTGATATATCTGTACATGTCACGTTGACAAGTACACTTTGCAGTGTATCAGGTCCAAATTTTAAGTTGATAACACAAGAAACTTGTCCAGGACAGCCCTCTAAAGTAGTCAGTGAATTTTCTCATTCCATATTTTATATTTTTTCAAATATTTCTAAATGGTTTTCTGATAATTCTGTGCATGTTGCGTTGAAAAGTACACATTGCTGTGAATCAGTTCCAAATTTGAAGTTGATAACTCAAGTAGTTCCTCCAGAACAGCCCTCTAAAGTCGTCAGTCAATTTTCGATTCTCGCACTCATTCCAATTTTTTTTCTTCAATATTTCCAAATGGATTCTGATTATTCTGTGCATGTTACGTTGAAAAGTACACTTTGCAGTATATCAGGTCCAAATTTGAAGTTGATAACTCAAGTAGATTGTCCAGGACAGTCCTCTAAATTCGTCAGTCAATTTTCGAAAGACTGTCCATCACAATCCACATAATCCTTGAATTAGTTTATTCATCCCTGTTCTTTCAAACACTAGCTCAAAAAAAAAAAACTTTTCGAATCCTTCAAATTAGACTTACAGTATGTAAATCACCCATACAGTTGCAGTGCCAGCGAAATTAAATTGGAAAATATTCCGAAAACTTCCCGTTTGTTTCCGCTGTCGGACCGGAAATGGACCGTCTTTCATCGAAAGTGGCTTTTTTGGTTATACGCCAGTAAGTGCGCGGTAATAAATTCAAAAACTTTTTTTATTGCCTGGTCGTTTTTACGATTCAAGACAGTATTCTGGAATATCAATATTTCACTACACGACCAAATGTTTGTTTCGCACACTGTTTTTATGTTGCCGATAATATCCATTTGCCGGGGCAAAAACGAATAATGGTGTGAAACCCGGAAGGCGCTGATGATGTATTAACGATGAGTGCCGATAATAGATTTTCCTGGAAAAGTGTCAAGTGCAGCTTGTTACTGCTTATTCAATATGCATGCATTTGAATGTAAATTGGCAAAAACAGGATTATCTTGATCCATAATAGCAACAAAGGCTTTGACGATCTTAATTTATATTTAAGCAACAATGATGACACTCTTTGTCTGGAGGGACAGCTAAAGCGTATCTGTGAGGACAATGCCAGATTGTTTCGTTTTTATGGAGACGAAATCTGAATTGGAAACAGCTGTTAAAAGCTTTTGTAGCTCGAGGCTTTAAACTTTTTATATTTTCCATTGTTTTCCAAGTTTTAGACTTGAAAGCACGCAATTAATTTATTTGCTTTTTTATGGGACTTCCATTGCACTTCAAGGTCGGCGTAGAAACACGAATAAATCTGTAACTGAAGATGAACTACAGCAAAGGACAAAACGTCGATCTAAACCAAAAATATAAATCAAACCGCTGCACTGGAGCCAACATTTTTTTTCGTTAACAAAGAATACTGTATTAAAATTATCAAAAATAAACCACTGGCGCCGCGACAGGCTTTCTCCTCAGTAGAGTACGAGCTGCGGAGCCGAAGCAACACCGCCCTAAATTAGGTTGGCCGGAGTCTGGCGGGAAACTGAAGCCTGTGACGCCGGATCATGCCTTTTGATATTTTTACTCGAATCATATACATGTTTTAGTAAATGAGTATGGATAAATAATAGTATGATTTATTACTAATATTTGTTTATTTGGCATTCTCTATAAAAGTGAATAGTTACAAAATATAATAGTTAAAAATAGTTTAAACTACTTATACTTTTTCTATGATTATTCAATAGTTGAAGCACTGCAAAGTGCAATTTTCACTTATAATCTTCCTAGAGCTCGAATAATTTCCGGAAATTTTGTCGTGTTGCGAATTTTCTTGAAAAATTCGCAACGAGAACAAATTTCCGGATTTTTAATTCGAGCTCGCGGGAGATTCGGCAAGAAAATTTCATGCCAAAACTATTTGAGAAGATTTAATAGTAGCGGCTGGATGTAGCTCCCATGACTCCCATGCACCAACCACAGTGTGGGATTGTTAGGGAGAGTGGGGACGGCAACACTGTAATCATATGGGAGCTACATTCAGATGCAAAGCCAGGGAGATTTTCACTTATTAATCTTTCAGTCACGTGATTATGGGTAGGGTGATTTCCGATAAAATTAGGTCGTTGCCATAGCAACATGTTAAAATGCAAGCTTATGATTGCTTAGAATTGACTGGTAGGAAATTTTCACTTATAATCTCCCTAGAGCTCGAATTATTTCCGGAAATTTCGTCGAGTTGCGAATTTTCTTGAAAAATTCGCAACGAGAACAAATTACCGGATTTTTTATTCGAGCTTGCGGGAGATTCGGCAAGAAAATTTTATGCCAAAACTATTTGAGAAGATTTAATAGTAGCGGCTGGATGTAGCTCCCATGCACCAGTTGGGTTGGGATTGTTAGGGAGAGTGGGGACGGCAACACTGTAATCATATGGGAGCTACATCCAGATGCAAAGCCAGGGAGATTTCCACTTATTAATCTTTCAGTCACGTGATTATGAGTAAGGTGATTTCCGATAAAATTAGGTCGTTGCCATAGCAACATGTTAAAATGCAAGCCTATGATTGGTTAGAATTGACTGGTATGAAATTTTCAACGTAACATGCACAGAAATACCAGAATCAATTGAGAAATATTAAAAAAAAACAAAGTGGAATGAGTAAGAAAATCGAAAATTGACTGACGAATTTAGACGGCTGTCCTAGACAAACTTCTTCAGTTATCAACTTCAGATTTGGACCTGATACACCGCAAAGTTTACTTTTTAACGTAACATGCACAGAAATATCAGAATCCATTAAGAAATATTTTAAACAATATAAAAAATTGAACGGAGTGAGAAACACTATTATTTTCTTATTTCGCTTTAATACAGCCATTAAATTGGCTATTTCAAAAAAAATTTTCTTGAACGTTCATTTAATAATTTTCCTTAATATTATTATCATTTAATTCGCAAAAGTCAAAACTATCAATACTGATGGTATAATTCCTATTTCTCCAAGAAACTAAAGTGGCTGGGAATTAACACACTGTTCTTAATTATGTTAACCAATTCCGGAATTAGTGTCCATAAAATTTCGCCGGAATTATAGTCCTGGAATTGAGATTTGTGGCTGCCATCCCAGTAAATAGATTATTCATTTTTACTATCAATTCCGGAATTAGTTATTGTAAGCGATGATAATGCCCTCAAAATTTATAAAATAAGCGATAATTTTTTTATAGTATTTTCGTTGAATCTGGTAAAATATTGCTCAAATAGTTCCCAGTTCCCCAAGACATGGAATTAAGTACATACTTATTTTTGAATAATTCCGGAATTACCGGAATTTCTAGTCTTAATTACTACATGGTAATAATTTCTTTGAGAATAAATTCCGTTCTCCTAAAATACTGCCCTTTAAACATAACTAGCTTGTTTAGTTTACCAGGGGCGGACTAGTTTGTACATTTTAATGCTTGAATTTTCAACACCCTGTATGAAAAAGACTTGAAAAAAATAGATTTAGATAGCCTGAATCTTAGGCTACGAAAATGTACTCCTGTTCATTATCGATAAAATGAACCGTTTTCGAGAAAAAAAAACATATTTTTTTATTGAAAAAAACATCGAAAACAACCATAATTCAGACGAAATTTAAAAAAAAAAATAAACCTTCATTTTCCTCGAAATGTTTATGGAAATTAATCTGAAAAAACATAGGTTCACATTTTTTTAGATAATTTCGTCATGGTTTTTTTCGAGGTTTTTTTTCATTAAAAATATATTTTTTTCTCGAAAACCGTTCATTTTATCGATAATGAACAGGAGTACCTTTTTTGTAGCCTAAAGTTCAGGCTATCTAAATTTATGTTTCTCAAGTCTCTATCATACAGGGTGTTGAAAATATAAGCACTAAAATGTACAACCTAGTTCGCCCCTGGTAAACTAAACAAGCCAATTATATTTCAAGGGCAGTATTTTGATGTTTACTGTTTATCATATAAAATTTTCATCAAATTATATTAAGTGGTTGAAAAGTTATTCAAGAAAAATTGATTTCCAGTGGCGTCCTTTCGGGGCCCGTATCTCCGTAGAGAGGGCCTCTAGGAAAAAAGTTCACGGGAACTTGCCATCTTATTTTTCAATGTTCCATCTGAATCCGAGAGATCTCCCACATTTTCCCGGACACCCTGTAGAGTTGTTGACAACCTCGCGAAATAAAGAGAATTTTCTCATCATATAATGAGCGTTATAATGAAAATGTACTTGGAAATCAAAGAGCAACACAATCAACCAAATTACACTGTATAACAACATAATCCAGCTGCAGCTATCAAATTATTGATAAATTTATCAATAGAGAACCATTTTCATCAACGTGCAGCTGTGGAAAAGAAGCCAAACCCCTCGAGGTGATTAATATTTTCCGCAGCTGCTAAAGTCTTATTAGCTGCAGCTTCAAGGTTTTGTCCTTTGGCGGAGAAAATTGCCAAATTGTAGTGGATCGATGACACTAATCATCCACAAATCCGACAAAGGACTGAACATTAAATAATCGCTTTCCCTTTGGTTTGGTACACTTGAAAACTTGGAAATAACAAGGTATTCAGTCATTACGAGTAGCCTCGAGGATCGCGCATATTTGACCTCCCAGAACGAGATAAATCAAAGCGTCTGACGGAGACAAATTATCGAGACTGTTGCCGTCATAACAGATTGGAGATCTATCAAAAGGTGAGAATGTGTGAGAGATTTGCGATAGAATAACGACCGGTTTGGTTAGACAATGGCTGGAGTGTTTGTACGAACCAGGGGCTATCCATCAATTGCTGTTACAGTTTGCAACAATAGCAGGTCTCAACGATTCGGCTTATGAAGGCTGTTAAACAATGGATGTCTGTTTATACTACTTGGGAATTTGATGTGAATATCCTAAATCAAGCTGGTGGTGTAGAAATGAACAACCTATTTTACCATGAGACAATATACCTGACAAAAAGTATGGACATTCCTAAAAAAAAAATGATAGGTCTTTTAAAGATTAGGCATCCATACAATAATGCATTTTTTCCATTTTTAAGCATAGTTTTGGGTTTATAGAACAATTTCAACTAAAAAAAATGCTGGATAAACAACTTTTACCAAGAAAAAAAATTCCAGAATAAACTAAATTTTTTTCAGATTTCAATGCAACAACTCCCTAAAATGACTTCGTCACACTGTTACAAGCTACATATTAGAACCAGCATGCAATGTTGCGAAACGTATCCAAACTTCTTGAAACCATGACTGCAATAGTTTTGCCTGTATATTTTGATGACGAGAACCATGAAAATGTCAAAGTTTCAAAAATTATATCCTTGGCTTATCTGATCAATCAAGTTTCTGAATGTCTGAGACGGTGACCCAAACTAACCAGAACTAACCCAATCTTAACCAAAACTAACCCAAATCAAACAAACCCAATCTGTCTAAAACTAACCCAATACAACCCAAACTAACCAAATTTGACCAGAACTCACGAAAACTAACCAGAACTCACCCAATCTAACCAAGACCCCAACTCATCAAAACTAACTCAAATTAACCAAAACTAAACCATTCTGACCAGGACTGACCCAATCTAACCAAAACCCACATAAACTAAACAGAACTAACCAAAACTAACCCAGTTTGACCAAAATCAACCCAATCCAACCAACACTAACCCAATCCAACCAAAACTAACCCAATCTAACCAAAACTAACCAAATCTAACCAGAACTAATCCAATCCAACCAAGACTTACCCAATCTAATCAAATCAAACTCAAACTGACTCAATCTGACCAAAATACTATCCCAATATTCATAACTCACCCGAACTAACCAAAACTAACCCAATCTAATCAAAACTAACCCTTCATCCACTACAGACAGAAATATGGAAAACATTTCTCACAGCATCCACTTGGCAACACAGCGCGTGTTTATCATTCTTGGTCTTCAATTAGTGAGTAGTGACTTGAAAATCTTGACATATTGACAGTATTGAAAATATCGACTTCGCGACTATCAGTTTTGTGAATCAAATTTGCAAAATTTATTTATCCTGCTTAACTATTTGTTTTGACTTCTTTAGTGGTTACGTGAAGAACTTTAGTACATGAGAACAACAGAAATTGTCCATTTCAATGACCCACAACTGGAACAAGTCGAGATTTTTGGAAAATGTTCGTATGAAACAATGTGCCTAAAATGATGTTTTTTCTACAAAAAAGTGATTCATCCAGCATTTTTTCTCTTTAGAATAGTTAAAAGAAGAATAATTTACCAAATTCGCCTGGATGCCTAATGTTTACAAGAACCAAAATGATTCTGAAACTATTCCATCGAGGTTACCATCTCGATGGTAACACACATTGAATTTTTTATTTTTTTTTCATGCCGGAAAAAAGTATCATCCTGCAAAAAAGTACTATCTCCCGAACAATTTGATATCAAAACTCCTTAAAAATGTTAGTAAATATCGTATTCCGGAAAAATACATTAATTCCGGAATTATTTAATATTAAAACTCCTTGAAAATTTCAAAATTCCGACAAAAACACGTAATTCCTATGTAGATTTAATCCCAAAAAAAATTATAGACATTTCTGGAAAAAAATACTGATTCCCGGACAATTTGATATTAAAACTCCTTAAAAATGTTGGAATTCCATCAACTCCTTAGTTAAAAACCTTGATTTTGGAAAAAAAGTATGGACATTCATGGAAAAGTTGTGATTCCGGAACAGTTTAATGAAAAAACTTGTAATTTTTACAAAAAATTGTAATTCCTTTGTGAAAATCGAAATCCCGGAAAAAAGTATGGACATTCCGGTAAACAAATACTAATCCCCAAAAAAACTGATATTAAAACTCCTTAAAAATGTTGGAATTCCAACAAAAAAACCGTAATTCCTTAGTATTAACCGTAATTTCGGAAAAAATATGAACATTCCTGGAAAAAAAGGATTCTGGAACCATTCTATGGTAATACTCATTGAATTTTTATTTTTTTTTCTGTAAAAATTATAACTCCGAAAAAAAGTATGGACATTCATAAAACTCCCAAGAATTAAAAAAAAATCGTAATTCCTTTATAAATATCCTAATCCCGGAAATATCCCATTCCTGGAAAAAAGTACTATTTTCCGAACAATTTGATATTAAAACTCCTTAAAAATGTTAAAATTTAAAAAAAACTCGTATTTCGTTTAAAAAAATATTAATCCCGGAACCAATTACTATCAAAGTTTGTTAAAAAAAAAACTCGAAATTCCCAAGTAAATATCGTAATTCCGGAAAAATACAGTGATTCCGGAGACATTCAATATTAAAACTCCTTCAAAATTTCAGAATTCCGACAACAAAACACGTAATTCCTATGTAAAAATCTTAATCCCGTAAAAAATTATATACATTTTTGGAAAAATTGAAAAAATATTCCTGTAAAAAAAAATTAAACATTCCTGTAAAAAAGTAGTGACTCCGGAACAATTTGATGATAAAACACCTTAACAATGTAATTTTAACAAAAATTCCTTTGTAAAAATAATTGTAATCTTGGAAGAAAGCATGGCATTTATACCAATTCCCAATTCAATAATAAAACTTATTTGGAAATGTTGGAATTCCAACAAAATACTTGTAATTCCTTATAGTAAAAACCGTGATTCCGCAAAAAAATATGGGCATTCCTATAAAAAAATAGTAATTCCAGAACAAGTCAATCAATAATTAAATTCCTTGAAAATTTTGTAATTTTAACAAAAACTCGTAATTCCTTTGTAAATATTGTATTTCCGGAAAAAGTATGGACATTTCTGGAAAAAATACTAATTCCCAAACAATTCAATATTCAAACTTCTAAGAAATGTTGGAATTCCAACAAAATACTTGTGAACCGTCATTTTGGAAAAAAGTATGGACATTCCTAGAAAAAATTAGAAATTCTTGAACAACTTGATAATAAAACTCCTTAAAAATGTTGTAATTTTGACAAAAACTCGAAATTCCTTTGTAAAAATCGTAATCCCGGAAAAAAGTATGGACATTCCTGGAAAAAAGTAGTAATTTCGAAACAACTCAATAATGATACACCTTAAAAATGTTGTTATTTTGACAAAATCTCGTAATTCTTTTGCAAAAATCGGGATCCCGGAAAAAAGTATGGACATTCCTAAAAAAAAAGTACTGATTCCGGAACAATTTGATATAAAAATTCCGCAAAAATGTTGAAATTCCAACAAAAAACTCGTAATTCCTTTGTAAATACCGTAATTTTGGAAAAAAGTTGTAATTCCGAAACAATTTAATTGTGATATTGACAAAAACTCGTTTCTTTGTAAAAACTGTAATCTCGAAAAAATCATTTGAATTCCTGGGAAAAAGTACTAATTCCCGAACAATTTGATATTAGAACTCCTCAAAAATGTTGAAATTCCGACAAAAAACTCATAATTCCTTAGTAAAAACCGTTATTTTAAAAAAGAATGTTTTATCACGTGGCAGAAATGTTCATCTAAAATATGTTGCTTTGATAAAAATCTGTCAATTTTTTTATGGAAGAGTAGTAGTTCCGTAGCAGCAATAATGAAATTCCATAAAAAATGTCGTGACTACGAGGAAAATTACGCAAATCTTTGGTAAAAGTCGTGATTCTAGAACATAATGTTAGAAATTACTGGAAAAAAGCAGTAATTCCATAACAACAGCGTTCAAACTTCAAGGAAAAGCTCCAAATCTCTTGAAGAAGATGTAATTTCAAAAAAAAAAAAGTAGACATTCATGGACAAAAGTAGTAATTCCGGAATAATTACATTGAAACTCCCTAAAAAAAATCGTTATTTCATTCAGAGTACAAACAACAAGCAATACCATAGGAGTAATGTTGAAACCTTGTTAAAACAGGGAACTCCGAGGAAAATTTCGTAATTTTTTGGGAAAAGTCGTAATTCCTCAAAACAATATTAAAAATTCCTGGTAATTTTTTAACAATTACGTTCAAACTTCATTGAAAATTTTGAAATTCCAAGGAGAAACTCCAAATCTTTTGCGAAAAGTTTTAATTCCGGAAAAGAATTGTCGGCATTTCTGGACAAAAGCCAGTAATTCCGGAACAATTATCTTGAAATCACTCAAAACTGTTGAAATTCCGAGAAAAAACTCGTGATTCCTCAGTCAAAGTCGTTATTTCGGAAAGGAATGCTGGTAAAAAAGTGGTAATTCCGAAGAAGTAATGCCGAAATCCTATAACAACAGTGGAAAATTCGTAGTTTTTTGGAAAAAGTCGTATTCCGGAAAACAGTATTGATAATTCTTGGAAAAACTGGTAACCTAGTTTTTCAGGCCTTATTCCACTTTGTCTAAACATTCCATAACCGTCCCTCCATAATTGAACCTTGTTAAGAAACTCGTGTCCTGACCTTCCTTTGTTTACCTTCAATTTCCATACATCACAATCTGTGAACATTCGCACTTTGGTCATTAGGTTAGGTCAACAGAAGCTAATCAACGCTCAATAATTCCAGAGTTTAAATATAGCTGTACAGTATTTTTTAGGGTCCACATATTCGGGATTTTTTCATTGTGCAACAGTCAAACCCGAAAGTCTAACACGTCTACTATTACAATATTCACATGAAACGAGAACAATCAACAAGCGGAAAAAATAAAGGAAACTTAGGCTTTATGTTGTATGCTCCGAACCCTTCAGTAAATAAGATAACTCTAGCGTAAACGGAAAAAAAATTGTTGGTTGCAGATCCGCTAAACGCTAAACAATCCTTCCATCACTCAGCCTCTCAATGTTAATTTCTTCTTATGACCCCATTTGTTCTCAACCAGCACTACTCGATGTCATTCACATCATTAAACACTCGAAATAATCATTATCTCGCGGCGGGAATTTCAAGAGTTCTGACCTGGTTCTTGTTTCTGACAGTCGGACATAAATTTAACGCAGTCAAAAGTGACAGGTCGTAGAAAAAAACCACTCTGCAGTGTATTCGTGAAATTGTGAACTGGCAATTTTCCACTTTAAAGTCGCTGTGTTTTTTGCTCAAGGATATTTTTCTGACAATTGATGTGTTGGTTTTATTTTTCTGACACATCCTTTTTTCATTTCAGGTGAGTGCCCATTCCATGAAACTTAAACCAACAGAGACAGTAAGTAAACGAAGGGCAAATTGCTCCAATAACTATCCTTTATTGTTCGAAAATCTCAAATTCAAATTGGATCATCCAAAGATTGCTCGCTATACAAACTCTTATTGCATTCTGACAGTTAATTAAAGACTATCAAATTCATTTCATTCAAGTAGTCTTACTTTAGATCAGTCAGTATAGCTTGAAAGTCCTAAAATTTACTTTATCCACTCACAGACCATTGCGAAATTGGTATCTCCAATGTTCGGTCCAACGAGTCTATGATATTATAGAAAAGGAGAATCCATATCCATTAATTCCAAGACGAGAGTCCTATTACTTCAGTAATAATAAATTACTTGGAGTAGACCGGGGACAATTGAAACATTTCTCAGAGATATTCTTCTCTGAGACTATCGCAAATTCGATTCAATTTCTATTAATATAATTCCGCTAACCTACTGCGTCTGCAAGAAAGTCTGGATTATTTTTAGCATTGAAGAATCTTTTGTATGAGCATGAATTTGACAAAAATTCAGAAAGTGCTGGTCGTATCCTCTCAAGTTATGAAAATATTTTCATAATCTGTGAGTATACGACCAGCACTTTCTAATTTTTTGTCAAATACAATATTTATAAAAGAAGTTGATGGTTCAGAGTATCCACAACCTGTTTGACTCTTCTTCTATTGGTAAAGACGAGGTCAAAGTTAATTTTTTTTTGTAATTTCTGATATAGCGTCTTGATTTTGGCACGGATAGATTCTTCGTGAAATTTCCTATAAAGATAATGGAGAAAATATGTAGGTTATGATAGAAAACCTCAGAGATAAGTGAGGTCAAACTCAAAAATCATCTGTTCATGTAAAGGTCCAAGAAATACTCCCCACACAAAAAGCACTTCCAGTAGAAAGCTTGTTTTAAAACGGGATTTAGTCATAAAAAAGCAGACTTTTTGACTGTTATGTTTCTTTGTAATTTGGCCTATTCCTTCCACTTAAATATTCTTGTTGTTAGATTATTGTTTGGAAAACGTCTTTCCATAGTTTTTTGGCATAGCTGGTTTTCAATCCATAAAAAATGAAAACATAAAAGTATAACAACTAGTTACTGTTCATCCTTTGAAATATAAATCAAGATAATTTAATTTTCTTCACAACTTGTTTGTTCATGATACACATGTTCTTGAATAATTTTTTCTTCTCTTTTTCTGTCAGATTAATTACATTCTAAATTGGAATAATAAAACTGAAATAACATTTTCAAAATGGATTATGTTAGTTTTCTGATTGAAATTTTTAGACCGCTTGAAAATCAATCAATTGAAGAAGGTTTGAAATATACTGTGTATAATTTTTAAACTGACATTTCAATCATCAAAGCCAGACTTCGAATTTCATTGGAAGATCTAACAATAAGAAATCAATGACGTTTTTCCATAATTGTGCATATTTGTTTTAAATTTGAATATTTCAAGCCGCTTGAGAATCAATCAATTGAAGAAGAAGGAAATATAGTGTGTGAAATTTTCAATCCGATATCTCCATCCTAATCGATAATAATAATAAGATAAAATAAGAAAAAATCCGTTTGAAATTTTGAATACCAAAAAATTAAGTAATATGGTTTGAAATATACTTTCTTAAAAAAGCTAATTTAGGTTAGTAGGGAGTTAGTTTTGTTAGTTTAGTTAGTTTGAGGTCAGTTTCGATTAGCTCGGATTAGTTTTGGTTGATTTGAGGTTAGTTCCGGAAAGTTCGAGTTAGTTGGGGTAGTTGTGATTAGTTTGGGTGAGTTTCGGTTAGTTCAGGTTGGTTTGGGGTTAGTTTGGAGTTAACTTAAGAGTTGAATTTGATTTTAATTCGAAGATAGAGTAAAAAAAGTCAATTTAGGTTAGTAGGGAGTCAGTTTTATCAGTTTACGTTAGTCTTTGTTCTTTTGGGTTAGTCCTGCTTAGTTTGGAGTTACTTTGGGGTTAGTTTCAGGTTGGTTTCGGTTAGTTTCAGTTCATTCGGGATAGCTTGGATTATTTAGGTTAGGTTGAGGTCAGTTTAGTTCAAATAGTTTTGGTTAATTTGAGGTTATTTCCGGAGAGTTCAAGTTAGTTGTGGTAGTTGTGATTAATTTGGGTAAGTTTCGGTTAGTTCAGGTTGGTTTGTGGTTAGTTTGGAGTTAATTTGAGAGTTGAATTTGATTCTCATTCGAAGATAGAATAAAAAAAAAGTCAATTTGAGGTCACTTTAGTTAAAATAGTTTTGGTTAATTTGAGGTTATTTCCGGAGAGTTCGAGTTAGTTGGAGTAGTTGTGATTAGTTTGGGTGAGTTTCGGTTAGTTCAGGTTGGTTTGAGGTTAGTTTGGAGTTAACTTAGGAGTTGAATCTGATTTTTATTCGAAGATAGAATAAAAAAAAGTCAATTTAGGTTAGTAGGGAGTCAGTTTTATCAGTTTACGTTAGTCTTTGTTTTTTTGGGTTAGTCCTGCTTAGTTTGGAGTTACTTTGGGGTTAGTTTCAGGTTGGTTTCGGTTAGTTTCAGTTCATTCGGGATAGCTTGGATTATTTAGGTTAGGTTGAGGTCAGTTTAGTTCAAATAGTTTTGGTTAATTTGAGGTTATTTCCGGAGAGTTCAAGTTAGTTGTGGTAGTTGTGATTAGTTTGGGTAAGTTTCGGTTAGTTCAGGTTGGTTTGTGGTTAGTTTGGAGTTAATTTGAGAGTTGAATTTGATTCTCATTCGAAGATAGAATAAAAAAAAAGTCAATTTGAGGTCACTTTAGTTAAAATAGTTTTGGTTAATTTGAGGTTATTTCCGGAGAGTTCGAGTTAGTTGGAGTAGTTGTGATTAGTTTGGGTGAGTTTCGGTTAGTTCAGGTTGGTTTGAGGTTAGTTTGGAGTTAACTCAGGAGTTGAATCTGATTTTTATTCGAAGATAGAATAAAAAAAAGTCAATTTAGGTTAGTAGGGAGTCAGTTTTATCAGTTTACGTTAGTCTTTGTTCTTTTGGGTTAGTCCTGCTTAGTTTGGAGTTACTTTGGGGTTAGTTTCAGGTTGGTTTCGGTTAGTTTCAGTTCATTCGGGATAGCTTGGATTATTTAGGTTAGGTTGAGGTCAGTTTAGTTCAAATAGTTTTGGTTAATTTGAGGTTATTTCCGGAGAGTTCAAGTTAGTTGTGGTAGTTGTGATTAGTTTGGGTAAGTTTCGGTTAGTTCAGGTTGGTTTGTGGTTAGTTTGGAGTTAATTTGAGAGTTGAATTTGATTCTCATTCGAAGATAGAATAAAAAAAAAGTCAATTTGAGGTCACTTTAGTTAAAATAGTTTTGGTTAATTTGAGGTTATTTCCGGAGAGTTCGAGTTAGTTGGAGTAGTTGTGATTAGTTTGGGTGAGTTTCGGTTAGTTTAGGTTGGTTTGAGGTTAGTTTGGAGTTAACTTAGGAGTTGAATCTGATTTTTATTCGAAGATAGAATAAAAAAAAGTCAATTTAGGTTAGTAGGGAGTCAGTTTTATCAGTTTAGGTTAGTCTTGGTTCTTTTGGGTTAGTCCTACTTAGTTTGGAGTTACTTTGGGGTTAGTTTCAGGTTGGTTTCGGTTAGTTTCAGTTCATTCGGGATAGCTTGGATTATTTAGGTTAGGTTGAGGTCAGTTTAGTTTGAATAGTTTTGGTTCATTTGAGGTTATTTCCGGAGAGTTCAAGTTAGTTGGGGTAGTTGTGATTAGTTTGGGTAAGTTTCGGTTAGTTCAGGTTGGTTTGTGGTTAGTTTGGAGTTAATTTGAGAGTTGAATTTGATTCTCATTCGAAGATAGAATTAAAAAAAAAATGTCAATTTAGATTAGTAGGTAGTCAGTTTTATCAGTTTAGGTTAGTCCTGGTTCTTTTGGGTTAGTCCTACTTAGTTTGGAGTTAGTTTGGGGTTTGTTTTGGTGGGTTTGAGGTTGGTTTCGGTTATTTTCAGTTTATTCGGGATAGCTTGGATTATTTAGGTTAGTTTGAGGTCACTTTAGTTCAAATAGTTTTGGTTAATTTGAGGTTATTTCCGGAGAGTTCGAGTTAGTTGGGGTAGCTGTGATAAGTTTGGGTAAGTTTAGGTTAGTTCAGGTTAGTTTGGGGTTCGTTTTGGTTAGTTTGGCGATGGCTTAGGCTAGTTTGGTGTTAATTTGAGAGTTGAATTTAGTTTTCATTCGAACATAAAATTTAAAAAAATGATTCAGGTTAGTAGGGAGTCAGTTTTATTAGTTTAGGTTAGTCCTGGTTTTGTTGGGTTAGTTCTACTCAATTTGGAGTTCGTTTTGGTTAGTTTGGCGTTGGCTTTGTTTAGTTTGGGATTAATTTGAGGTTGGTTTTGGTTAGTTTCAGTTTATTCTGGTTAGTTTGAGTTAGTTTGAGGTCAGTTTCGGTAAGTTCGGATTAGTTTTGGTTTATTTGAGGTTGGTTTTGGATAGTTCAAGTTATTTGAGGATCGTTTTGACTAGTTTGACGTTGGCTTTGGTTAGTTTGAGGTTTGGGTAAGAGGTCAGTTTTGGTTAGTTTGTATTGGTTTTGATTGATTTGAGGTTAGTTCCGGAGAGTTCGAGTTAGTTGGGGTAGTTTTGATCAGTTTGGGTAAGTTTTGGTTAGCTCAAGATAGTTTGGGTTTGTTTTGGTTAGTTTGGCGTTGACTTTGGTTGGTGTGGGGTGAAATTGAGGTTGGTTTCGGTTAGTTTCAATCTATTTGGCTTAGTTTGATTTATTTGGGTTAGTTTGAGGTCAGTTTCGGTTAGTTCGGATTAGTTATGATTGATTTGAGGTTAGTTCCGGAGAGTTCGAGTTAGTTGGGGGTAGTTTTCATCAGTTTAGGTGGGTTTCGGTTAGTTCAAGTTAGTTTGGGCTTAGTGTCAGTTACTTTGAGTTAGTTTGTGGTTAGTTCCGGTAAGTTTTGTTTTTTAAAAAATGCTTGAAGCTATTTCCGGTTAGTTCGAGTTAGTTTGGGTGTCGGCTAGTTTGAGGTTAGTTCTGGGTTTGATTCCTGTTTGTTTTTGTGTGTTCTGGTTCGTTTTGGCTAGACATGATTTCCTATTGTGAAAAGTTTCACCATTGAATCTGAGTGGCAAATAAAAAGTTCAAAACAATGTCTAACAAAAATCCTTATAACTCCCTTGAATATCATGATAAAGGATCGATTCATGCGTCAAATTAGAGTAAATTCAATTAACTAATCATTTTCCTAAAATGTTCCTGATTATCCATCGTGGAAAGTTTCACCATCAAGTTTATCATCACTGGCAGAAAATTAAGCTGAGAACAATATTTAGCAAGAATCCGTATAGCTTCCTCCAAAATAATGATAGAAACTTTCGTGATTTTCCATCGTGGAGAGTTTCACCAGCAAATCTATTATCACTGGCTCAGAACATCATATAACAAAACTCGAACAGTAATTAAATAGTCGATTGAAACGCAGCGTACAGGAAACGATATTTCAGTGAAAAAACGGAATTGATTGATATAAAAATGAATTTCGGCTATCAGATGAGCACCAAACATAATCAAAATCCAAAATCATCAATACAATCTTATTCATTCGGTCTATCCATATCCAAACCTAATTTCCATATCCACCTCCAAAGCCGCATCGGAGGCGGAAGCAAAGGGCTGCGGATTAAGAGCCTCCTGGAGTATATGATGTGATGATTAGAGCTGCGGGATTATCTTGATGCTAGTTAGATGGACATGGGCTTTTCGTGAGCCTTAGCTTGAAATGGGTTAATTTGGTAAAACATGCTGACAGCATAACCATTAAAAATTTTGTGGAACAGCTTAAAAGAATTATTTATGAAGCTATGAACTTTTGACCATAAGGGCCTCGAATTATGTCTGAAGTTAAAGCGATTTTGTATGTGTACAGGAATGTTGCGGATAACAACTATTGTATGCGGCATGCTGGAGAATAATCAACATCAGACCATTATATTTCTTCATTTATCTACAGCCAAAACCCAATTCACACGTTTATAAAGCAACTTTCCATGGATAAACTTTGATTTGGGTTTATTTTCAACTGACGTCCAACAATAACGTGAAAATCCCAGACACGTATGACATAAAAGCCCAATTTGTGCGGCATTAAGACCATTATTTCTTCGTTTTATCTGTCGTAATAAAAATCACCGAGTGACCGCATAAGTGAAAAGTGTATCCTGACCGGCCGGAACCATAAATAAATGCCGATTTACATGGTAGACGACTGAAAAGTAAGCCCTGAAATAAAATAAATCAGGCTTGGAATTATGGGTCGGGCCTTGAAAGCAACTAGAAACCAAGGATCAAAATCGAATAGTGATATAAAATTACTAGTACTAAAAAAAGTTGGGCTATAAACAGGAGATAGACATGATGTGTGATTCAAACAGTGGTTGATATGTCTGTAAAAGTGAGACAAAAATCGGTAGTTTTAATTTTCTAAAAGTTCAAAAAAGTTTTTTTTGTAAAAATCATTCGATTCGACGTTAGTCAAGGTCAGTTTGGGTTCAGGAAAGTCAAATTTGATTTTCACCCCACCTTTATGGATTTCTTTACTAGATTTTCAATTCTTGTCCGATTCAGGAAAATATACAGGGCTTTTCACTTGAAACTCCCCACGTCAATATCTCGGAAACGAATAGGAATATTTGATTTCTGTAAAAAGTAGTCAATGTATGGGGTCGAGTAGTTATTTTTCACAGTTAAAAAATTCGACGCCTACCAAGACTAATGTGTCGCGACGCATCGAAAATATCAATCGATTGCAGGGACTTTGAAATTACGCGCATGCTAGAGTACATGTTATTTATAAACTTGTTTGTTATTCAGTCGAACTCATTTATTCTACTCAGTTTTGAGATATACAGTGTGTCCAAGATAACGATGTCTATCATGGGGATCTTGAAAACCGTGCGAGATACAAGGTCGGTTAAATGGAGGCAAAGTTGCGTATTTTGATGCTTAACAAAATGCCGTTTTAAAAGCCAAGAAATTCCGACTAAGTCCGAAATTATCCAAAAAAAACCGACATTTTTCAAAATTGTTTTCATTTTTTTCTGACCACATTTGAAGAGATATTTCGAAATGAATGGAACTTCTTCATTGCCACTTTTTGCCCTTTACAAGATAGCGTTATCAAATTGAAGAATCGACGTTTCGTCTATGAGCAGCCATCATCAACTTTGTTTTTTCAAATACGGTCCTGGATTTTTTATCACGGATTTTGAGAGCCTCTTATGTTCCTAAAACAACGATGTATCGCACTTATTAAAAAAAAGTTGTTTGTTTTTGATCCTATTAAAAATGTATTTTTTGTCTCTCTCTAACACATGAGTTCTTATGGAAAAATCCACCAACATAATTTTTTTGAATAATTGCGATAACATTGTTGGTTTAGGAACATAAGAGGCCCTCAAAATCCGTCATAAAAAATCCAGGACCGTATTTAAAAAAACAAAGTTGATGATGGCTGCTCATAGACGAAACGTCGGTTCTTCAATTCAATAACGCTATCTTGTAAAGGGCAAAAAGTGGCAATGAAGAAGTTCCATCCATTTCAAAATATCTCTTCAAATGTGGTCAGAAAAAAATGAAAACAATTTTGAAAAATTTCGTTTTTTTTCGGATAATTTCGGACTTAGTCGGAATTTCTTGGCTTTTAAAACGGCATTTTGTTAAGCATCAAAATACGCAACTTTGCCTCCATTTAACCGACCTTGTATCTCGCACGGTTTTCAAGATCCCCATGATAGACATCGTTATCTTGGACACACTGTATATCTCAAAACTGAGTAGAATAAATGAGTTCGACTGAATAACAAACAAGTTTATAAATAACATGTACTCTAGCATGCGCGTAATTTCAAAGTCCCTGCAATCGATTGATATTTTCGATGCGTCGCGACGCTTTAGTCTTGGTAGGCGTCGAATTTTTTTAACTGTGAAAAATAACTACTCGACCCCATACATTGACTACTTTTTACAGAAATCAAATATTCCCATTCGTTTCCGAGATATTGACGTGGGGAGTTTTAAGTGAAAAGCCC
>OY293312.1:5846706-5885666 GCA_958502075.1 Orchestes rusci
CCTAGGCACTTCTACAAAGTAGCCTAGGCACTTCTACAAAGTAGACCTTTTTCAAGTAACTTTGATGGAAAAATCACTTTTTCAATCTTAAAAAAATGTACGTGTGCGTACAAAAAAGTTCTGACTATTTAAATGAGTGAAAAGTTGTGTAAGTGGCGCCCCCTACAAGTAGGAGCAATTCCGTGCTCAGATTTGGACTTTGCATGTCAAACAATCTCCATAAATCAAATTTCATCGATACAACTTGATTATTTCAAAAGTTATTTGAAAAAATCAAATAATAAAATTCAACTTTGACACCCTGTATATCTGTTAATATCAACTTTCGGATGTGACAAATTGAGGTCTGTCGCAATATTTTTGTGTGACGAATCTACTGTTACCGTATGACCCATTACTTCTGGTCCACCCTGTAGAGGTTACTCGACCCAATTTCAAAGCAATAAGTCGTTTGTCAATAATCTTTTCAATCCCTATACATTATTATATTCTATACTATGCATTATGCATGCATTTGTTTCAAGTTCAGAAATTATAGATTTGAGAGATAAGCACAAATGCTAAATCCTTGAGACGCAGCCGTTATTGAGTATATTATGTATTGTATATTTATTATATTCAAATATGAACATAATAATATCATAATTATAACGCATTTCTTATTTTTAAAACATACTCGATTTTACAACTTTCGAAATTTTCTATCCTAACAACTAAAAATCTATTATATTATTATAATATATAAAACAAAGGTTCTTAATAAGGTGAATGTTCATATATTATACCGATTGCTTACATCGTATTGTTGGAAAAAATGGGATACATTCTGTAGTTTGTTATCCCTGGCATAAACGATACCCTTTAGACTTATTAACTTTTTATCCGGCTCAAAAAACATAAAACACAATAAGCTGGAGCATCACACGTTTTTGAATATCGCGCTTAAAAGAAAAATAAAACAGGATTAACTGAAGCGTCATCTAGTTTTTTAAATACCCCGCTTAAATAACAGCTGGAAGTGACACTGTCAACAATAACGCATGATTTGGCAACGATGGAGCTCGGGTAATGTATAGCCTAGTTTACACCGACAATTTGGTCCGCGGACCAAGTACTAAATTCGGACTATATCCGAACCAAATATTTGGTTCGAGTGGTGTAAACAGTTGCGGACTAAGCTGGTCCGCTCTTGGTTCGGTACTCGCCAGCAAGTGTACCGAACTAAATTTGGTTCGATCTGGATCAAAATTATGAGGCTATGTTGATTGTTATTATTGTGAATTGTGTTGGTTCTGAGTTTCTAAGGCAATCTGAGCGTACTTACTCATGTTTTTTTTGGTTACGAATTGTGTTGATGAATAATTTCGACTTGTTTTTGACATTTGACGAATTGCGGGCGTACAGATTTAGTTCACGCGTTGCAAGACCGTGTAAACGGGCGAGAAGCAATCATTGGTCCTACCGTACTATCCCCACCCACTTGGTCCTATCGGACCGAACTAAACGAGCTTTCGGTGTAAACTAGGCTTATGATCTCGTCCGCAAGAACTGACTTCGACGTTGCCAGGTTTTCGTCACTAATTGTTCCTCGACGGACCGTTCCATAACTTTTATATTAGTCCAGCTTGAAGAATATATATTTTTTATCTATGAGTCCAGCTCGCAGACTCTGATGAATAGAAAAGTAAAAGTAGAATTGGTACTCTCATCAAATGCCTTCAAAAGTAGAAACGAAATTCGACTATTTCTGGAAATACTTGGGAATTTTTGTGTTGAAACACTCTCACTCCGCTTATACAATTCGACCAAGTAGGTTTAATCGCTTCGTTTCTCTTTTACAGGGTTATGAAAGAAAAAAGGATTACGGTGGAAAACTCCATGAGAGCCAATTTTCGATCGAGACGTCACTTTTCCATGCGATAATACTTTTCTACTCATCAGTCCCACTGCAGGAGGCAGTGACGATTTTCGGTACTTATTATTTATTATTTTCCAGGATAATATTGTTCTTTTATAGTTATTCTAAGCAAAATTCATCGGTATTTTGGAAGGGTGGGGGGAGGGGGGTGTTTTCGATGGGTTGCAGCGAAAAATTCGTCAGAAAACTTGTATGTTCTGACGTTTTTTTTGTGGTGTTATTCTGAAGTTGAAAAAAATTCTAATCTATGACTATTGATACACACTCTCCGACAAAAAATTCCGGACAGCAATAATTTGAATCATTTTGATATCCCTGTAACTTTTTTAATTGTGATCCGATTTTGGTGAACTTTTTAGCAAACTGTTGCCCTATAATGTCTTGAGATATTCCCATTGATTTTAGTTTCCAAAAAATACTGATGGCTTGGTCTTTATACAGGAGGGGAGAGAATTTTTTTTTGTACACTTGAATCTCCAACACCCTGTGGAAAAATTGAGATGCAAAATTAAGCTCATCTCATCATGTTCTGCTTTGAAGTGTGATCTTTTCTCGACATCTGCTCTTTTAGAGAAAATACGGTGTTCAAAGTTATTTTTGCTCATGAGCATAGAAACTTTGGGACAGTGCCAGTGGGACGACACTCTTCTGACTCGGGTATTATTTTAAGATGAATCAAGGTTGTATTTGCGTTTGCCCGACAGCCGTGAACGTGTCTGGAGGAGACGATGTAAAAAATTTCCCCAATAAGAATTTGAAGTATTTAATACTTCGAATTCTTATCGATCAGAAAGGGCGAAACAGTACAACAGTATTTGCCCAATGTTTCATATCACACAAAACACCCTTTGGGGCGGTATAGTGTCTTGTTGTATAACTATATGGCTGTACAGATATGATCTTGTATTGATTGAACATGGGAAATCTAACATGTGTATAGGATATATATGCCATGTTCGCAATAACATATGGAAACCTATACCTTGCCTAATTTGCGAGAAGCCCTTCTTGAGAAATGGGAAATATTCCTCAAGAGGCAAATCAGAGTTGCATCAAAAGCATGCCACGTCGCATAGCAGAAGTCATAAGGATACGGAGTGACAATACGCACTATTAGTTTTTGAATATTTGTTCATGCTTTAGTGTAAGAATCTCTTCATTTACTTTTGTTGAAAAACTGTAGAGCTTTAAACATCTGTATCTTCTCTAAAAAAGCACCTTCTGACATGAATAAAAAAACATTTCGTTGAGAAAAAATTGCACTTCACAAAAAAAATCATGGAGCCAAATTTTGCCGCTCATGCTCTTTACAACAAGGTGTTAAACACTTGAGGGTAAAAAAGTTGCTTCTGTTCATATACCTGTATAATGACCAAGCCATCAGTATTTTTCGAAAACCAGAATCAAGGGTAAAATATTATTATCTTGGTACACTTTGGTAAATATTGTACATAAACATACATCGGACAATAATTAAAAAAGTTACTGAGGGGTATCAAATTGACTCAAGTTATTCTTCTCTGGAATGTATTGTCGGGGAGTGAATGCCTGGCAAATGAAAATTGATGAATCCACCATTTCTCGGCCAGACCATTGCTAATGTACATAAGTACCAAGTCGCTCAAAATGTCGCTCCATGTGATGGGACTTTACCTCAAACTTATTGTTCATGTGGCGCTCATTTTGTCAATACGTTTATGTTTTAATCAAAGTTAAAGACAATTTTAGAAGTGAAAAATTATCATTAGGTCTATTTATATTATTGAATACAGGGTGTATTTTAAGATGAGGTTACCTTGTAACTTGAGACAGGACGTATTAAAAGAAGCATATGTACACTTTTTCTTATAATGTTGTTTTTTTTGTATCAAATACTGTTTTCGCACAGTATATTTAGCCACATATCCTTTATTTTTGAGTTTTCGGAAAATTTTATTCAAGAAATTTACTTGTTTTATCAAGTATCCTCTGTCTCATGTTAAAAGGAAAACCCTAACTTAAAAATCCACCCTGTATATTGGTCAAAGGAATCCATGTGAAACAAACTCTATTAACATATATTATCATTTTTTATAGACACATAACACTATATTTGATAGACAAATCCAAGTATCAAGACACTAATTAACAGTTTTCAAGACACAAAAGGATGATTTCAAGAAAAAAAAACAACGACACAGCAAAAACTCTCGACCACCACGAAAAATAATTCAATTGAATAAATAGTGAGGTTATGATTTTATCATGAAAATGGTTCGTGAATTAACCGCATTGGCTCTGCTCTGAACACAAATGACGTCACACGGCTGTAACCGTAGAAGTGAGGCAATCTTTGGCCCTCTGGAAAAATAGAATCGAGAACGAACATAGCACAGTGTTGAACTGTGTAATTTTAATTCAAAATGCCTTTTCTTTCAATTTGAATGGAAAAAGACTTTTGTTAATGCCATCAGTAAATTAAATTCTATAATATCAATTTTAAGTAGAAATGATATAGAATAAATATAATCAGATTACTGCTACGAAATGCAATTAGGTATTCAGTCAAATAAGGATTCTTAAATCCGCTGATCCTTATAGGGATTAAGTAATTGCCTTCGCACCTGACCTGATGACGATCAGAGATAATATCGATCGAAACGTCCACCCGCGCCTCCACTTTTGGCCAAGTTCTTGTTTCGTGGAAACTTTGGCAATACTGTAAACATTCATAATGTGAAAATAAAACAGGAAAAATTCAATTATTTAAACAATTTAATGTCAATAATGGTATAACATTCTATCACAACAGGTTGAAGATTGAAAAACAGTGCAGTAGGACCCAAAATGCTGACTATAAGCAGCTACACCCTACACTACAACTTCTTCGCATGCTTCCTTCTTCGCACCACACCAGCTTGCTTCAATAATTGAGCATTTTCTTCTTCGTTGTTCCAACGAAGCCCCCAAATATCCAGTTTATACGGCAAATAAAACATCCCAGCAAGGGTGACGATATTCAATACACATGGAAACACTACAGTCTGGTTGAGAGAAGATGCGTGAAAATATACCGTTTCGCTGAAGTACAGTAAAATCGAAACTCCTAAAGACCATCTTCCAAGGTCCACGACTGGCTTGTAGTGTATATAAAGCGTAGTATAGATCAAAACAATGGCCTTTAAAAAGGCGAACATACCGAGAATTCGGGCAGTTGTGTATTCCTCGTCATTGTAATCCATTATATTCTTCGTAAGAAATGATCTTCTTTCGATGAAACTCTTCGCAGTCGTGCCTAAATCCATAAAGGCCACGAATCCAATCCAGCCTCTAAAGGCGTATAAAATCTTGCTGTCCACATCCATGAATGGGGCCACTTTGTTCACATTTCACCGTGACGCAATGTCGGTTTTAATGGATTTTCTGGCGGATATAAATAGAGACACTGCATTGCTGCATAGATACGGATTTGTGGAAAGCTAAATTTAAATTAATAAAATAATAAGTGAAAATTAAAAGAATGCCGCAGTTTTAGTGGAATAGTTACTCGTGAGTGGTTTTAGCGTTCTGGTTATTTTCACGGTTATTGCGGTGTTGTCGGAGTGAACGTTACAGCAACGCAACCACTGTCGTTTAATAGCGCTAATATACAAGGTGGCCCATCGAAAACGAAACGGTATTGATCTAGGGCTATTTAATGTTATATTATCATAAAAATGAATCTGCAGTCCCTTGAGGGGGGTGAAACGCACCCCTAATAAAATCCTAAAATCAAAAGGGGGGTCGAGTGATACCTTCTTTTGAACACCCCTCGACCCTGATTACAACGGCCGAGCTCCAAGCCTCTACTGTCATTCCTGTTGATATGACATCAGCTTGTCAAACATTTTTGATTTGATAAATAAGAACTCGCAAGAAGTAACTTATTCAAACCAAGAGGATATGATGCGGGACAAGAGATCATCAGAATAAGAAAATATATCTTCTGTCCCTTATCATATTCTCTTAGTGTGGAGAAGTCAACTCCTGCGGGTACTAATTTATTAAATGCATGATAAATAAAAACATTGACAAGCTGTCATATAAACAGGAATGACTGCAGAGCCTTGAATCTCGGCAGTTGTAATCAGGGCCGAAGGGCCTTCGAAATAAGGTATCACTCGACCAGGGGGGATGACGGGTGGTGATTTTTTTCTCGTTCTACAGAGTGACCCATTTGAAAGCGGGCCCCCCTTCCCAAGTAACACACAATAGTTGAATAAACGTTTATTTTTGGTTTATACCAGGCGTATATTTGTGGTTGAGAATCAACGTTGAATAAACGATAAAATGTCCGCCCGATAAACGTTTAAGAATGGGATATGTAATCCAAACTATACACGTTTATGAAACAAGAGTATTAAACGTGTACGATATACGTTTGATAAACGATCCTACAACACGTTTATGCTTACTATAAAGGAAACGTTATGCCAGAAAGTTATGAAATATTCAAGGCATTTTGATAATTATGTTACGACTGTTTCAATCATCGAAGTCCTATACTAGCATATGCTTGTCCCTTGTCCCAATTGTTTTGTCTGGGGACTCTCCAACGGTTGAACTTTTCTGCTCCTCTCCATTAAAATCTATTCGGAGGCCTCTGGAAAGGAGAATAAACTATTAGGGTACACTACACTTACATAAAATAAATCAAAATCTACGAATATGAGCTATTTTTCCTGATCTATTGAATATCCTAATGGATATTAAAAAAGGAAGTTTTCAATGAAATTAATGGAAAAATAGCTGAATAGGTGCACGAAGGTACTTACCTAGCTATGGCCACAATAATAAATCATTCAATTCGAAACAATCCGATTTCCACTGAAGACGAACACCCAATCAAGCACGATATATTTCAACTGGTAACGCTTTCAACAAGTGGCAAAATCGTCGAAATTGCCGAAATAACCAGTTATCCAGCAAACATCAACAGTAAATATAACCACTATCCACTATACAAGTACATTACAACATTACACACAAGTCGGCTGATCAAGAAAGTGACGCTAAAAATGGAAAATCGATCGCGTTCATCATCACGTGATAAATCTCCGAAAACCTGATTGGCTCTAAGGATCGGAAACCCCCACGATACCAACTCTCGGCGTCCTGTATTGTATTGGATATCATACACGTTGAATACCATGTGGTTTTTATACAATTAATAAACGTTGCTTTAGAATAAAAATATACTATTGGAAAGATCTACCCCACACTTTGCAAAAATGATCAGCCGATAAATGTGAGTAATATTTGTCAAATGAATATAAAGATGAAGATGAGTTCACCCAGAACCTTTTTTTCTCAATCTATTTGTGATAAAAAGACATACCATTTATTACACTTTGGAAGACACGTCTATGAGAGGTATATCGTATACCAAGTCTCACATGCGCGGGTCATTTTGGTTAGTCTTTGAAGTCTGACAAATACAGTTCGACACTAAGATACATATACTTGATATTCCTCACAAAAAATACCAGATTTTCATCCTGCTCCCAAAAAAATAGTGTATTGTAAACGTGTATTGCACGTCTCAATAAATATACGTTGACGATATACGTTTAAAAAATATACCAAAACCAAAAAGTTCCAAAAATATGGTTGAATACACGTATATTTAAACATAAAATCGGATCGTGTGTTGCTTGGGTTATAACTTTTTAATCTATTGATCGATTTTGACGATTTTTCTTTTGAAATGTAGAAAAGGAAAAGGTGTATTTTGAGGCCATACGTCGCCCAGTTTTTTCCAAAAACCAAGGCTCACTAGAGAATATTTGGAGGAAGGAAAATCCAGAAAACATAATATTAGCGATTTTTTTAGACAATATCTGCCTACGCCACTGGATTTTTCATCCCCTGAAATGGATTTGTACCAAATTTCATGAAAAAATATTCAATTCAAAAATATTATTTCTGTGTGTATTTTTTTTTCTATTTTTTTTCTCGTTTGTTTGTTTTCATTGTATTTTGACATGAGAATATCTAATAAATGTTTATATATATTTTTTTTTCTGATAGATTTGCTATCGCAAGAGTTTCGAGGTAAAATACCTACTTCTTGGTGCATCAAAAAATTTATAATTAATTTTTGATATTTTTTCATGAAATTTGGTACAGATCCATTTCAGGGTATGACAAATCCAGTGGCGTAGACAGATTATTTTTTTTTAAATCGCCAATGTGGATTTTTGGTTTTTCAGCCTCTAAATATGCTCTGGTAGGCCTTGGTTTTTGGAAAAAACTGGGCGACGTATGGCCTCAAAAAAGACCTTTCCCCTTTCCACATTTGGCCCGCTTTCAATTGGGTCACTCTGTATGTGAGTGTGACGTTTTGCAGAAAAATCGTGATTTTGATGTGCGGAGCCAGGCGTATTTTTCAATAACCAGTTATGCCACATATTTAAAATTGGGAGAGTTATGCATTTTCTAATTTGGAGCTGAGAAAAAGTTTTGTTTTAACTAAGCAACCCTGTATAAGGAGAATTAGACAACTTTAGGACAAGTGACATACATCACCACAAAATACAGAGTGTAATGATTTTGTCAACCAAATGCAAAGTCAAAATCGTGGGAGTTATGATTTTTTTTATTTTAGCCTGATATATTTTTCTTTTATTTTAATTAGGCCACCCTGTATAAGGAAAATTAGACAAAATTAGAACAAGACAAGTGACATAAATCACCTCAAACTAAGAATTTAACGAATTTGTCAACCAAATTTAAAGTCAAAATCTCGAAAATTCTGGGAGTTATGAATTTTTTGATTTCGAGCTAATAAAAAGCTTTGTCTTGACTATAGGCCAGCCTGTATGAAGAAAATTAGAGAAAATCAGGACAAGTAACATACATCACCTCAAAATACAGAGTTTAACCAAATTCAACTAGATTTACAGTCAAAATCTGAAAAGTTGTGGGAGTTATGAATTTTTTGATTTAGACCTGCTTAAAAGTTTTGTTTTAACTAGGCCACCCTGTATAGGAAAAATCAGACAAAATTGGGACAAATAACATAGATCAGTTCAAAATACATGGTTTGTTTGGGCTAGTTCAAGGCAAAATCTTTGTGGGACTTAAAAATGTTTTGATTTCTAGCAGATAAGGTTTTGTTTCCACTCTTTCTTGTATAAGGAAAATTAGACAAAATTATCACTAAGGAATATGTTCATCTTGTTCAAGGGATGGCAGATGAAGGTTTGTTTATAATAAGTGTCTCTCTCAAAAACAACGTTGATTTCTGTGTCTGATTGTTCTATTATATTACATCAATTGCCCAAAATCAATTCCGTACGTTTTCGATGGGCCACCCTGTAAAAATATTTTTATCGTGAGATGATTCGAAAATGAGATATGCTTTGAACCACCATTTTTCCAATATCGCGGCGCGAGCGGCGAAGATACGGGGGCCAAAGTTGAAACTCGGAAGAAAAAGTTTGAAATCCATAAAATCACAAATTTTTGAAACTTAAATCTCCCGAAATATTTTCCAGGGGAATGTACCAACTGACTGTACCTACTAATCAAGAAACATCGATTTAATTCTTCATGCAAGTTTTCCATTGTATTCATTACTGAAGTAAAATTCTTGGACCGGGAGATAAAGCGATCATTTTTGGCAACATTCAATGCCCGTCTGCCGAGCTGAGGTTAGTGTTTAAACTGTGTATATGGTATATTTCAATATTTGAAATTGATCAATGCTATAACATCTTTTCTCCCCCGTGTACCAATTCCAAGTTCGATAATTGAAATTGTATTAAAAAATTGAGAAGAAAAAACGATCGTTTGCCGTTGTGATTTTATGATTCTGCACTAAAAAAAATTATCGGCAGTCATCAGCAGATAGTTTCGAGTGACAGGTTCTGCAGGAACTTACTATAAAGTTGTTGTGCAAAATGAAAAATCGAGAAAAATAAACGATTGATGCCCGTCTGCCGAATCAAAGAAAGGTCTTACAGCTCAAAGAAAGCCTTGAAGAAAGCGTTAAAAATCCATCGGCAGACATAAAGAACATATTATACTTGATAATTATTGCGAATTAAACTATGACATGTATTAAATTGGCAGACGGACATCTGTCAATAGTGTCAATAACAAAAATTACAAATACGCAATATATGCCGATGGATTTTTAAGGCTTATTTCTTTGAGCTTTTACACCTATCTTTGATTGGACAGACGGGCATTATTCGTTTTTTTTAGCACAGAATCATAAAATAATAACGGCAGATGGAACATCGATCGTTTTTTTTTCTCGATTTTTCTAAACAATTCCAATTATTGATGTTGGAGCTGGTACACGAGGAAATAAAAACTTTATTGCATTGATCGGTTGATCGACTTCAAATATTAAAATATACCATACCCATAGAAAAGAGAAATTTTTTCCTATGACCATACCCCAGCTCGGCAGACAGGCATTGATGTTACCCAAAAATGGTCGTTTATCTCCCGGTCCATCCCTGTTTAGAAGCCACCACTACTAAACAACAACGTTGCCAGTTTCTGTTGCTACAAGGCTATGCGCGTATGCGCCAAGTCTTGAAGCCGAAAGAAGTGACAGATGACAGCGTGACACTGACAACTAGTGACTAGAGCCAACTTTTTATGTTTGTCTCGTCAACACGTGTTTGAAGTGTTTTTTACAGTCCACATATAGTTATAATTTTGTGTAAAAAAAGAATGAAGTGTAGCTGAATTGATACAAAAATGGTCAGTATAGCCAGCGGTGATGATTTTTTCTTTAATGCCGTAAAATTAATATGTTCCTATGGTGTTGTTGATCTATGATAACCTCAAAATTTGCCACATGTGAAGTTGTGTTTTGGGCCCCATTTCTGCCAGTTAAATAATGTTTATATTATTTGGCAAATGTGGGATATTGTTGTTATTCAAGTTAGAACAAGCAAACGCATGAATTAAATTAAAGAGACGATCATCTCTTTAAGAAACTACTGAGGTAAAAAGCACCATATTCCGCCGTAGTTCAGGGTATTAAGACTTTGAGGTGAAAAAATGGAATCAATATTTTAGTTATATTATATGTTTGGCATTTTAAGAACTTGAAATAATATGTTTTGAACTATGGGCATGCATTATTTTAACATAATACTAACGTCCTTTTTTGTTTAAAAAAAATATTTTTCAAAAAATGTCAAAATCCCCCAATTCCGACGTACATTTTCACATAGACCCTAATTCCGGCTTGAGAGGCACGTAATTCCGACGTACGACGTATATTTCTAAACCTTTTGTGTTTTTATACAGTGTGTTCAAGATAAGAGTTACGATGATGGTTAAATTAGAGAAAAGTTGCGCATTTCCAGCCTCAACAATATGCCGTTAATTTTTTTTTTAAATTCCGAATAGTCCCGGAGATACTCCTGAAAAACCGAAATTTGCCGATTTCGCTTTTATGTTATTCTGACGTTGTTTAAAGAGATATGGAAAAACAAAAGACACTTTCTCATGACCACTTTTTAAGCTCTACAAAACAGTGTTGAGAGATTTTCCGTACGACGTTCCGTTTTGCTGAAATCATCAATTTAATTTTTTTATATGGCGCGTAAAAAAAGTATACCCTGTATTAAATAGCATATTTTATCACGAATACAACACAGTATGATTCTGCAATATTTAAATTGGAAAAAATGGGTTTTCATTGAATTCCGAATGTTTTGGTGTAGTGGGCGGTGAAATGATGGCGCTGAGTATTGTGTAGTAGGCTATTATTATTCATTTCGAGATACATATTTAATTAAAATCTCGTTATTGACTATTTATAGTTATTTATGGTACTAGCTAGTGCGTTGTGTTGAAAATAAGTCACGCGAGAAAGATTTGTATCATGAAATAATATAAATTCATAGGTGACTTGTGGAACATAACGCACGAGTGCCATACAATGTTTTATCCAACAAAAGGAGGACAAAATCGTTTTTTTATAAGTTAATTATTAAATATAAGTTTGAGTGTCAGAATGACTAGACAGTAAAATGTTTACATTTTGGTCAAAATAGGTTATTGTTTCTTTGGTTGCCACCTTGAACGTGATAGGTTGTTTGTTTGTTTGCCACGGAAACGTGAGTTATAATCCATAACTTACTAGTGACATAGTATAATAAAGAACAAGTAGCGACAGCTCACGTCAACCCGTCTCTGTCTTTTCATTCATTCATTTCATTTCATAATAATTGAACAAAGTATGGCCTAGCAATAAAATGTTAAACCTGACAAACGTTACTCATTTTGCAGGATTTCTTCAAAAATGAGTCATTTTTCAAAATGTTATAGCAAGGCTATCCTTTTTTCAATTATTATGAAATTTCCAGGAAGTTTTTTAAGCATATCTCTGGAACTACCCGGAATTTTAAAACTTTCTAAACGGCATATTGTTGGGCTTGAAAATGCGCAACTTTTCTCTAATTCAACCATCTTTCTATCTCTTATGGTTTCTAAGATCCCCATGATAGACATTCTTATCTTGGACATTCTATATAATCACATTCTTAAAGGATTGCAAACTCACTGGGGGAGAGAAGATTTTTTTTAGGTTAGATCGGTTTAGTTTTGGGTAGTTTGAGTTCGTTTTTTCTGGCATGTAATAAAAATCAAATAACATAATTTTTTCCCTCAGTTATTATATGAGACACAGGGTCGATTAAATGTATGCAAAGTTGCGCAGTTTTATGCTCAACAAAATGTTTGACATTTGAAATATTCCCACTACTTCCGAAGATATTCGAAAAAACCCGAATTTTCACAAATACGTTATTATCATTTCCTCAGTTCATTTCAGAAGATATTTTAAAATGAATTGCACTTTCTCATTGCCACTTTTTCTCCTCTACAATATGACGGTATCAAATTAAAAATCTGACGTTTCGTCTTTGGGCGGCCATCATCAAGTTCATTTTTTTCAATACGGACCTGGTTATATTTTGACGTCCTTAATTCATTGAGGTACAGCAACCGTCAAAAAAAATACTTCTCTAGAAAATAACACCAGAGAAAATTATTTAGGCAACCTTGGTCTCCCTAACACATAGTTTGGTTCATAAATCCATCTTTTTTCGACACGTTATTCTTATGAGAAAACCTTTACAACTAAACAAAACTAATTGACCGAACCAAAATCGAAATAACATCCATTAACGATACATTTAATGAAATTAAATTAAATCCACAAATGACTTACTTATTCAAAAATATCGCCATTTAACAAAATATTGAGAATGACAATAATAAGTAAATAATAATTGAAAGTATTGAGGTTGCTAAGGTGACCCATTTAATCTTCTCAATCCCTCAAGGACATCAAAAGATAAATGAAAATAAATTAAAAAATTCAGGCCCGCATTCAAAATAATAAAGTTGATGATGGCGGCTGCGGAAGTAGTCGGAATTTTTAAAACTTCAAAATGGCATTTTCTTGAGCATAAAAATGCGTAACTTTGCATCCATTCAACCGACCCTGTATCTTTTATATTAACTGAGATTCTCATGCATGCACTTGAATCTGTGGCACCCTGTATAAAAAAAATTGGAAATCATCGAAAAATAGCAGAAAACCGTATAAGCAATAGTGGACAATTTGCATACATTTTCAAATGACTTGAAATTTCATATACGTATTCATGTCAATATTAGAAAGCCATCAGCGATTTTTTTTTCCAAAATACCCAGAAATATATTGAATAAATGAAAAAGAAAACGCAAATTTCACTGTATGATCGAAAACGGGGAGGGGCCATATTACCCTCCCGAGAGAGAGAGAGAGTCATCTCAGTCAATACGCCAGACGGAAATAGATAATGTATTCTGTGACGTGGTGAATGTTGATTGGCGCTCTTTAATCGGTGATTACTACATTAATAGAGGTCGTAGGTTCATTTTTCAAACGTCAATGGCGTCAGTACTCAATAATCCTTTTATTTTTCATATTTCCAAAAGATGTGCAAATTGTCCATTATTACCAATATGTATAGGATATTGTTGTTATTCAACTTGGAACTAGTAAACGCATTAATCAAATTATAGAGTCGATTATTCCTTGATAAAACAGCATTGTGATAAAATGATGACTACAATGAATGTAATAAAGATGGATATCAGTTCTACAATAACAAAATAATCTTCCCCAGACAAAATACTACGTTTTATTTGAACATGCCGCCGGCTATGGCCTCTTCAAAGTCAAAGAATTTGAAGAAATCGGCATGATTCTGCCGCAACTAGAAGCATCGATAACAGATCTAGCCAAATTCAATAGCATTGTCAAATTAGCCAGCTTTTCCCCATTCAAAACCGCCGTGACAGCTTTGGAGAACATCAATGCCATCTCCGAGGGCCTCCTACCAGAAGACCTACATCAATTCCTGGACGTCACTGTACCGAAAAAAAAAGTCACTTTGGGAGTTGGTGATGCCAAGTTAGCGGCAGCCATCAATGAAGCCTTGGGCCTTCAATGTACGCACGTTGGGGTTGCTCCTGAGATCATTAGAGGGCTCCGCTTTCACTTCCACAATTTAGTCAAGGGCTTTACGTTAAAAAGCTCTGGCATCGCCCAGCTTGGTCTTGGCCACTCTTATTCCAGAGCCAAGATCAAGTTCAACGTTCACCGAGTTGATAACATGATCATCCAGTCCATTGCCTTACTAGATCAATTGGACAAGGACGTCAACACGTTTTCCATGCGGATAAGGTACCATTATATTGTGTAATTTAGGTTATGTTGGCTAACAGATTTCAACAGAGAATGGTACTCCTACCACTTCCCAGAACTCGTGAAAATTGTGCCGGAAAACTACACGTTTGCCAGGTTGGCGCAATTCATTAGAAATCGCAAGGAACTGACTGATGAGTCTTTGGAGGGTTTGGAGGAAATTACGATGGATTCGGGCAAGGCGCAGGCTATTTTGGACGCTTCCAGGTCTAGCATGGGCATGGATATCAGTCCGATTGATTTGTTGAATATTGAGATGTTTGCTAAAAGGGTTATTTCGTTAGCTGACTACAGAAAACAAGTGAGTATGGTTTGTCTATTCTTCTTTTTGTATCGTTCTTTTACAATGTGTGAAATTCGAACCAAGGATAGCCGGTTTAGGTACAATACTATTTCAAGTGTTGCGTCCGGCAATTTTTTCACTTATTTTTTTTATAGCGACAAAAACACTTTTCTCAAGTTTAAGAAGTGTGATACACAAACAACACAACAACAACAACAACAAAAACCATTTGTTGTTTGTGTTGTTTTTGTGAACTCTACTACAATGTGATGAAAAATTAGACTTTTTCCTTGTCCCGACTTTCTGTTACACCTTGTTACTTTTTCATTTAAATAATAAGGCAGGTAAAACAAAATTTTTTTCGTAAAATATATTTTTCTCTAACATGAAAGTTTGAATCAATGAATCAAAAACTCCTTTTTTCTCAATTTTTTTTTAGAAGCAAATATCTTTATAAGCCTTGAAAATTGAATACATGACAAGTTGACATAAGTTGACATTTGATGTCATATTGTTGTGAAACAGGGAATTAGAAGATTAGCAGTTGAATTGATTTATTTTATTTTATGCGATGAGAAATGCACCCAGCTTCCTTCATATGACTTTTAATGAGAGTGACTGGGCATTTTAACGATAATCAACAAAGTAACCAACAAAAAAATGAAATAATTTTTTTTTGTCAAGTGCTGAGTGTAATTACTATCTATTCACTTATTTTTAACCTATAAAAATACACTAGTGATTTTCGTAATTTTGGTTGTCAGACATTAATTTGAAAATTAATAAAATCTAAACTGTCTACCCTAAGTTGGTCACGTGACCGCTAGCATTTTTAAACGAGCGACGTCCTGTTGTTCTCGTTCAATGATCTGATAACTATGGATGAAACATAGCGAAATAAACATGGGGGCAACATCGAACTGTGCACTCCGGTGCAGAGTTTCTCCCACCACGTTGTTTGCCAAACTTACTCTATTAAAAGTATTACTACGCAGCAAAAAGATTAAAACATTGTTTGGAATCATTTTTCAAACCATTTTATGTATGAATTTAATCAAATAAGTTGATGGTAACCTTTTCTTTTAAATGAAACACTCGATGAAACATCTCTTCAAGATTTGTCTAGGTATTTAGGATTTAGAAAAACCAGTATTTTCTTCTGAACATTTAAAAAGCTGAAGTGCGGTAACGCACCAAAATTGGGTCCGCCCCTATCGATCGGATTTTGTCTACACGTTTCATCCATATTTCGTCTCATTGGCGTCTCTTGTTTTTTGAGTGTGGTTTGGTGTTAATTTGGTGAATGTTTATTGTGTTTTTATTCTGGTTTAGTTTGTAGTGCTTCATAATTTACTTGTATGGTATATTGAAATGACTCGCAAGTGTCATGCTTGCAGTGAATAAGAATTAAAGAATTCCATAAAATAGTTACGCCACTGGCAGCATCGCGTGTAGTAACCGAAGCACATTCCAGTGAGGTGCAAACGTATCCCCACTCAGTGCCCCGCTCAACTCCTCACGTCTCTTCTATGTTCGATGTTGGCCACACAATTTTTCACAGTTTATGAATGAAATGTTTCATCTATAGTTATCAGATCATTGTTCTCGTTAGCCACGTTTGGAAGGTGAAAAAACATGGAGAAATCTCCATATTGTGGACTCTTTTCTGAAAATGACAAAACTCAATTTCTTTAACATTTTTAAAACTGCTTAAATTTTTACTGGATTGACCGAGTTTTGTGTTATTTCGTGAGGAATTTAATCTACTTTATCTACGAATTTGTGAAACTACTGATTCTTGAAATTTCGACGGAATCCAAAATATTTGAAATTATGACATTTTTCGACTTTTTCGTATAGAAAATAAATGTTGGCTAGTTTTTGGATAGTTTGAGTTTTTCCCCCTTTTTTTAAACGTTAGTCTCTCCCTGTTTTTTGTCATAGTTTTTTCCTGTTTTTTTTTTTGTTGAATTTTGAATAGTTCAAGTTGGTTAGTTTGGTAGGTTATTCGATGTTTTTGGCTAGTTATTATTTAATTTTTTTGCTAGTTTGTACATAGTTTTGGTTAACGTAGACATATAAGGACCTCTTTGAGACATGGACGAGTTCTACATATTAGTTTTGGGGAACTTGGTTGGTTTTTACATGTTTTTGGTTAGTTTGGGATGGTAGGGGGTAGGTTTGGGTCGATTTTTTCATGTTTTTGATCAGTTTTTTCCTGTTTTTTTTTCTTTTTTTTTTCATAATTTGGTTGTTTTTCATTAGTTTGGGTTAGTAAGGGGTAAGTTTTAGTTATTTTGGTCAATTTTTACATGTTTTTGGTAAGTTTTTCCGTGTTTTTGGTTAGTTTAGGTTAGAAAGGGGTAAGTTTAGAAAGTGTTTTCATGTTTTTGGCTGGTATGACTTGGTTTGGGTTACATTGGGTTGATTTATTCATGTTCATTGGGTCAGATTTTTCATCTTTTTGGATAGTCTGGGTTAATAGAGGATGATTTTGGATCAGTTTTTCATCTTTTTAGTTAGTCCTTTTATGCTTTTGTTAGTTTTTCCATGTTATTAGTTTTTATTTGTTTTTGGATAGTTCGGGTTGGTTTGATTGTTTTTTGTTAGTTTTTTATGTTTTGGGCTAGTTTGAGTTAGAAAGAGGTAAGTTTGCTTGACTTCTTCATGTTTTTGAACAGTTTGTGTTAATTTAGTTGGTTTTTCCATCTTTTGATTCCATACATACCCATAATTCGAACTCGTTTTTTGCGACTCTTTTTAGATTGACCGATTTTGCTGAATTATGAGTCATTTTGAAGATACATACCTACTTTGATCTACTTCTTTTTTTCATAAACAAGACCGCCCCAAGAGGGCAAAAAAATTAAATCACAAAAAATTCAAGAAAAAACAAAAACTGCCATATGTCAAATAAATTAAACACTCAGTGTGGCTGATTTTCAGGATAGAATATCTTTACTAAACTAGAAAATATATTTTATACTAAAAAAAAAACGTTTCACAAACAAAGCCACACTGAGTGTTGTAGTGTAGAAAAGTGTGCACTAGTGGAGCATAACAAACACACCCAATATAACATGAAAAAACACAATACGTGCCTCAAAAAATAATCCTTTAAAAAGTAAAATAAAAAGTAAATCAATTTTGATTATGTCAAAAGTTAAATGACTGAAAAACACTGCAAAAAAGTCCTGAATAAAAAAGAAAACTAAAGCACCAGCGGAGATAGAATTATTATTAAATACTCGACAAAAGCTGATTGGATTTTCTTTAATTTCTGTTTTTTTATTGAAAAATAAATTAATCTGTCCATCAAAGAAAAGTTCATGTAAAAATGTGTAAAAAATAGTTTACCCGAATAAAGAAAGTTTTGGGGCAAAGTGGGCAAGGGAAATGACTTAATTATTTTGAAGTTCGTAATTAGACCGCTAGGGGGCTGTTATGATGAAACATTAGATTCACGCTCTCTCGGAAAGATACACAGCTTGAGTGATAGCTGATCATTTTGCTTGATGACTTTTTTTCGTATCCGTTATGACAAGGGAGGGGAAGGGCGATGCATCTTTCCATATTTAAATTCCAATATCTCCTGAACCGGTTGATGTTCTAGTTCAAATTCAAAACAAATTTACTAGAGGGTGCTATTTGCAGCGAGTATACATTTTTGCGATTTTAGCAGGAAGTTTGATCGGCCAATTTTATAGTGATTAAGGGCTCGGATTTTTTTCCCAAACCTCCATGTTTCACGATGGTCGAGATACTGACGCTATCAAGGATCGGTTATTTCCGGAAAAGTTTGGAGTTTTCCACGACAAAGCATCATTGATTCTTGTCGGTCTCTCTCTCTTTCATGGAATCTAATTTGTTCCTTCTTCAACAGTTGGCCGAATATCTTAAGTCCAAAATGTCCGACGTAGCGCCCAACTTGGCCTCACTAATTGGCGAACAAGTGGGTGCCCGACTAATAGCCCACGCTGGTTCGCTCACAAATCTAGCAAAATATCCCGCATCAACTGTGCAGATTTTGGGAGCAGAAAAAGCTCTATTCAGAGCATTGAAGACCAGAGGGAATACGCCTAAATTCGGTCTACTCTTCCATTCAACATTCATTGGCCGTGCCGGACCCAAAAACAAAGGACGCATTTCAAGGTACTTGGCCAATAAGTGCTCAATAGCGTCTCGAATTGACTGTTTTACTGAAACGCCCAATCACGTGTTTGGCGAAAAGTTGCGGCAACAAGTTGAAGATCGGTTGAAATTCTACGAAACTGGCGATGTACCCAAGAAGAATTTGGATGTGATGAAGGAGGCTATAGATGAAGTTAGTCAAATGAATCAGTCTGAGAAGAAAAAAAAGAAGAAGAAGAAGGTGAGATGGTCTTTGATTGTGAAGTTTTCGAATAGGTTTTTGTTCAGCGCACTGCATCTGAAGCGCTAAACGACACGGCGGAAATAAACGGAGATGCAGCAGAAAGCTTAGAGCCACCCAAGAAGAAAAAGAAGAAGAAAAATAGTGAATCTGTTGACACTACTTTGGAAATGTCAATGACGAATGGTGAGTTGGACTTCGATGATACTTTAAGGTTAGGGTAAGTAATGTTATTATGTTATCTTCACAGGTGATGCACCAGAGACAAACGGCGAAGCGAAGAAAAAGAAAAAGAAAAATAAGTCCGAGTCCAATGACATTATGGATACGAGTAAGTGCTTTCTTCTTGAAATTAAGTTTTACTAAAATAAAATAGGTGAAGTTGCCGAGGAAGCTCCCAAAAAGAAGAAGAAAAAGAACAAGAACAAAGGCGCTGAGTAGAGCCTTGCTAGTGTAAGTTTTTTTTTAAATTCAAATCTTTATTAAATAAGGAAACTTTATTGTGGCAATGGTTTTAATTTTGATAAATCGCGATATATAAATTGGTGACTTTTTCCGATTAAAATTGTGCTATAGTGATTTCAGGTGTTTTTTGCGAGTTTAGATTTATAAGATGTACATTAGTTTATAATGTACTTGTAATTGTTAGCGTAAATAAATCTTTAACCACGTCTTTTGAGTGTTTTTGTTTTAATTAGTATTGCATGGAAATCTAGTAGTATGCACACTTGATTATAATATCCAGAAGCCAGAGATAATCTGTGGGAGTGAAATCGAAAAGTATTGTTTCTGGAAATGTTGATAATTGCTTAAAAATCGATTTTTTATTTTATTTATATTATTTGTAGGTGCTTGACCGGATAGTCTAAGTCTATGGTATAAGCATATTAGAAATATATACCCTCATCTGTTATTTGATGCTAATAAAGTTTAAATGTTGGATATTTTTTTCAAAAATAGATTGCGAATGGATTGCCTGGCAAGATCCGGGGCCAGTTTTTTCCCCTTACAAAATGGTGTCATCCAATTTATGGTCCGACGTTTCGTCTTCGAGCAACCATCATCAACATTGTTTCTATCCTTTTTAAGTTCGTTCTACGCTTGATAGATTGTAATTTTAATTCCTGACTACATATCACACTTAACATTTATTCAACGTTTCGAACTAATAAAGCCATCATCAATGTGAATCAATGATGGTTGGGAAAATCTATAATATAAAATAATAATAATTTAAAAAATATCCAAAACACTCATCTTGTAGAGATGAAAAATACACTGTAAATCAATCAAAAGCAGGAAAAAATTAGAAAAATAGTCATTTTTGAACACCAACAGTTTTTGAATTTGGAAATTTGCATTTTTGAAAATTTCTTTTTCTGGCGTAGCTAAGAAAGATGGATCGAAAAGACATTTTTTGGTAATATGATAAATCTAAGGATAAGTGAGTACTGATGCCATTGAAAAATCACAAACGACCTCTATTAATGTAATAATCACCTATTAAAGGCCGCCAATCAACATGCACGACGTTACAGAATACATTATCCATCTTCGTCTGGCGTATTGACTCAATGAACTGTATTAGCTCTCTCTCTCTCGGGAGAGAGAGAGAGGGTAATATGGCTCCGCCCCGTTTTTGATCATACTGTGAAATTTGCGTTTTCTTTTTTGTTTATTTAGTATATTTTTTGGTATTTTGGAAAAAAAAATCGCTGATGACTTTCAAATATTGTGTAGAATACGTATATAAATTTTCAAGTCATTTCAAAATGTATGCAAATTGTCTATTGTATTTCTTCTCTAAAAGATGAGATAATCAGATTTTTTATCCGACGTTTCGTTCCTTCCCAAACATCATCAATTCATTTTGTTGATGGTGTTATTATCTCTAAATGTCAAGTGTGATATGTCGTCGGAATTAGGATTAGAGAAATAGTATATTGTAGTCCTAGGCCGTAAAATGACATTTTTCCAGGCTTGAAGAAGAACTGGACGGGCGAACTCTAGCGAGGCCGGACACTTCTTGGAGCCTGGAAAAATCAATTCAACGCCGTGGTCTACACATTATTTTTCTGCTAACACAGAAAAACAGTGAAAAAAGTACAGAACTTTATAAAAAAAAACATGCCCGAGCTGGGATTTGAACCCAGGTCTTTCCGCACGCCAAGCTAAGATCGAACCACTGAGCCACCGGGGCCGGAAACACTCAAATTTCAGGTCTCAGCCGCCATGTTGCATTTGTCATGTATCTTGTATAATAGTCACTGTAAAACAAAAGGCGACGTAAAAGTATGAACTTTACTTTGTATCTTGAATGTAAATGATTTAATTTACTCAGAATCCATAAGAAATATCTGAATAAGATGGTATTACATTCCATTGAATATTGATATACCTATTATGCTTTCATCACATGCATTCAGAAAATGATCTTGTAACGCCCTCTATTAGAAATAGTTGAAAACATTTTTACCGCCTAGCCATTTTTCACTACTTTGTCGGCCTAGCCCACCGATCTAAACAACTGGATAAGCAAAACTCTGCACTCGAAATGGCTAAATTACGACCGAAAAATGTAAACAATCTCGAACATTTTCCGGCAAGTTGGATTTTGCGCACTGCAACCAAATAATGTCATTATGACGAGCTGTGGACAGGACCGAACTTATAATGTAATATTATATTTTTCAGTGAACCTGATGATTTTTATAACTTTCAAGTATACCAGTTGATATCACTCACCTATTATTTGGACAATTAATTGTAAGGATATAATGATTTTTCCAGATTACTTGATATACATAAGCCAAAATATAATTTTGATAAATAAACGAAAACCTATGTAGTACGGGACTGGTTCACTCGACCGCCAGATGATGAACATTTCCTCACTACAGGAAAATGTCCGGAAACAGACGCAGAAACACATATTTTCGCCCATGCCTCGCCACATTTGCTTCAGATGACGGATTCATTATGCTTATCCATTGGTTTAAGATCAGTGGCCTCGCCTTAGAAAGGCCCACTTTCTCGTCTCTTTGGCGTCAGTAAAATTCAGTTTTAATGTCGTGTCGGCAGAAATAGTATATTATAGTCCTAGGCGGCAAAGTGACATTTTTCCAGGCTAAAAGAAGAACTGGACGGGCGAGCTTTAGCGAGGCCGGACACTTCTTGAAGCCTGGAAAAATCAATTTATCGTCGTGGTCTACACATTATTTTTCTGCTGACACAGAAAAACAGTAAAGGACTAAATAAAAAAAAAGCATGCCGGAGCTGGGATTTGAACCCAGGTCTTTCCGCACGACAGGCTAAGATCGAACCACTGAGCCACCGGAAATACTCAAATTTCAGAGTTCAGCCGCCATATTGCATTTGTCTTGTATCTTGTATTAGTCACTGTAAAACAAACAGCGACGTAAAAGTGTGAACTTTGTATCCTGTAGAAACGTCGAATCATGGATCTGATAACGCCATTTTGTAGAGAAAAAAAGTTACTTTGAAGATGTAACATTTGCTTAAAAATATTTCTTCTCAAAAAACCCAGGAAAACACGGAAACTGTTCTACAAAATTTGTAGGCAACCCATTGAGCAAATTATCTAACATTTGAACTTTATTAGCATTAAATGACAGATGAGGGTAGATATTCCTACTACCGTATCTCGTACTAGGACAATTATTAATTACCTACTACTCGTTGACTGTCCGTTTACGATCTAATATTAAAGTCGTCAGATATTGACACAATAAGTATCTTCTGAAGTGGAGACGATTGTTATCAACAGGAATTTAGTAACTTTCTGTGAATTTTGGTTATCAATTTTGTCATATCACATCAATGGAATGTGATAAAGAGAATATGTACTGCTTTGTACTGAAATTCTGAAGCCTGAAATAGAGAATTGAAATAATCGGCTCGTTCTTTTTCAACCACAGGAGATTCGACGCCTCATTCGAACGTACAAATCAGTTGTCTACTCTTTGCTCCTTCATCAATCGGGAAGCATCAATGCCTCCGATATGCTTCAATCAAATTTTCCTTTATCGATTGACAATCGCTTCGTAGACGATCGAAATTGAGATGTCCGGAAAAGAGACAGCCTTTGGGCACCACGTTAGCAGAAGAGAAAAAGAAACCCATACAGGGTGTTAGTTTCAAGTGATATATTCGAAACAGTAAGTGCTACGAGGACGGTTTAATTGGAGAAAAGTTTTTGATGCTCATCGGAGATCCATTGACTGATATCAGGGTAAACTATTATTTACAGGGTTTCTATTCCCTAGTTTGACAGAGAATTTTTTCCTGATCTCAAATATATGAGGGTTGAGGGTGTTATCTTTAACGGTTATAAAGATATTAACGTTTTTCTGGTCCCTACTAATCAACACCTGTCCAATGTATAATCATTATTTCTTTTATAGAAAAACGTTGATATCTTTATAACCGCTTCATCCCAAGAGCTGCTTCTTTTTTAATAATGAAGATTATCATTATATTTCTCCATCGACTTATCTGGTGTAAGTACTTGAACCTTCCACTAAGTACCCTCAAAAAAGCTTATCGCTATATGCTTTTGTGTGACTATGTGTGACTTGTTTACATATGAAGTCAGACTATTTAATTAAACTTGATCGATATTTTATTCATTATCTTACAATAAGCACCTGTTATATAAATCAAATTTTTTTGAACAACCATTATTTTAGGTACCGTCATACTAATGATATGAAGGGGTATTTTGCTTTTACTTTCGCTGTTTTTTTGCTATGCCACGTAACGTTCGGCTTGGAGGTAAGATGAACATTTCGAATTATTAAAAAAAAATAACCTGCAATTTTACAAAAATTAACGTACCTATCCATGGTCCAAGTTCTATAAGCAGTTGGTGATTTAAAGCTTTGTTCAATAAATCCAAAAAATAGCAACTAGAATGTATTTTTGATAAACTCTGCCGATTTCACGGCAATTCTGGAAAATATAGTTTTACATTGTTATTATTTCTATAATGTTAGGTAGTGAATCTTACAATAGCCGATGGAGATATACAAGGTTTAGTGAACACAACGTACAGAAACAACGTCACCTACTACAATTTCAGGGGAATACCTTATGCCCAGCCACCAGTTGATGATCTTCGATTTGCTGTGAGTTCTCTTCAGTTTCATCAAATGTACTAAATCTTCATCCACAGGCTCCTGTGAAAAATGATGCATGGAACGGAACATACAATGCCACATACGATAGAAGTAGTTGCTTGCAGACTTCTACCAGCAATTTTATCACATATAGCACTGTAGGAGATGAAGACTGTTTGTATATAAATGTTTATACGCCTGATGTGAGTTGATGTGGTAAACTTTCGAGTTACTGAAACTCAATTCCAGTTGTCGGGCAATGCATCTGTGGTGGTTTGGATCCATGGCGGAGCCTTTATGACTGGAAACTCCTCTTATGAGATTTGTGGACCTGATAACTTTATAGATCAAGGAATTGTTTTTGTCTCTCTCAACTACAGATTAGGTTGATATACTACTTTATTATTCTTAACTGGGACAGTTTTTTCTCTGCTGAAAACAGGATATCTTGATAACCGATAACCTTTGCAGGAGTCTTCGGCTTTCTGAGTACTGAAGACGAAGCCTGTCCTGGAAACTGGGGAATTAAAGACCAAATCCTAGCACTGAAATGGGTACAAGAAAATATTGCTTATTTCGGCGGCGATCCTAACAACGTAACCATCTTTGGCCAAAGTGCTGGATCTGTAGCAGTCCATATCCTACTGCAAACTCCACTTGCAGAAGGATTATTCAAAGGAGCCATCATGAACAGTGGTACCTCGTTGAATTTGTGGAGTTTGAATACTAGAGCCTCAACCACTTCCTCATTACTTGCTACAGCATTGGGTGTAGTGTCTTTGGGGAATAGTACGGCACTTGTTAAAGGATTGAGAAAAATTGATGCAGACACACTTATTCAGTCGGCCTATTCAGTTAGCATCAGTGTAAGTATTTACAATTTTGATTCATCATATATATAATTATTGTAGTTGTTTGTAACTAATGGGTTGAGGGGTTTGCCATGGGGCCCGGTGATTGAACCCGATGTTGATGGGGCGGTTTTGATCAACCCCAGCGATGATGCATTGAATCAGGGTAATTTCACCAAAGTGCCCGTGTTGATGGGACTTAACAGCAATGAAGCGGGATCAGCAGACCCCTTAGCTGGTAGATAACGGAATATCCACAACCGATTCAATTATACATTTGTTATAGCAATTCTACGATTCTACCTCCTGTATTACGACGTGTACACCAACGTCTTTAGTCCTTACAGCATGACTACAAATGTCATCAACCAACTTGTAGTGGGCTACACCGTCAGACTCCATTATTTCGGAGCTCTTGCTGTTACCTCCTCCCCGGACAGTTTAGCCAACGTGAGTCGTCTGTTTTCTAATACTTATTCCAAATCTGCTTAAGTTTGTTTCAGCTGATCAGTTCAATAGGCCCATCAGGAGAGCAGCTGCTGATATGTCCAACTATACGACTGTATATTTCTACGAGTTTGGTTATCAAGGAAATATTTCTGGAGTTACAGACAGAGAATATGATGGTATGATGACCTGAGATAATCTTCAGATAAATGAGTATGTTTTAGGTGTTGGACATGCCGAAGACATTCAATATCTCTTTAGATCTTATAACAACGCCACTGATACTGATTTGGAAGTATCTGAAAATATGATTCTTTTATGGTCAAATTTCATAAAATACGGGTAAGTTTGACAACATTCGCAGTCGAGATTCAATTATTGGTCTTCCAGAAACCCAACTCCTTGGGAAGATGAGCAATTGAACAACACCATTTGGAAGCCGGTTGATGTCACATCTTCCAACTTCACTTATTTGTCGCTTAATCAATCTATAGTCTTGTCGGTCAATCCAAAACAAAGCGATTGGGAGTTTTACAGTGAATTGTGGGATACGTATGGGGATGACTCATACACCACATACTAACCAGTTCAAGCAAAATGTATATTCTGTTTGTTTCATTATATTAATTTTGTGTTGTCTGTAGTTTGTTGATTTTGCTACAACGTTGAAAGTTGTTATTTATATCGACTGTTGTATACTCCTAGTCAAATGCCTGAACCAAAATAGTATATTATTTTATATGGAGAAAAAGTGATACTTTTCCTCCAAATAAAATAAGCTATTCTTTCTTCAAATGTCGACAAATTTATAATTTATGCAAAAATATAATGTTGTCAATTTGCCATGAATATAGCTTCGGGCGGCGGCGCCAGGCTCACGTTTTCGTTGTCATGGTTACTTTCCCCTTCGGCGGAGGAAAAGTAAAACTTTGCGGCCGATACTCAGTCGAACAATGTCCGTTTTACTGACGTTTGAAGAAAAAATATGTTTAAAATCAATATCAGCTGGCTAAAATAATATTTATTCTGAATTTTGAGAGTTATACAGAATGTCCCTGAAATGACTGTACAACGCTTAACCACAAACTCCTTGACCAAAAATTAGGCGATTTAGGCAAACTTACCTATATGCAAAATTGTTTCGTTAAGTCTACAGAGGGAGTCAAAGATTAAAAAAAAAATGGTTTTTCCTACATATTTCAAAAACGAACAAATCGATTTTGATAATTTTTGGTACCTGGTCTTGGACCATGAAATTACGTTTTTTGTTTTTATAGCGAACGTTTTTAATTGATCGGAAGTGTTATAAAAGTGACTTCACATGTTGTTATTTCTTTTGATTTTTTTTGGAATTGCTTTTTTGATAATTCACGTGCTTTCATCTAATAGTTCAATGTGTTGGGGAGTTTTTCTTTCTATTGAGAAATTTTGCTGGGATGAGTGGTTGTGCCAGAAAAAAAATATTTTCAATCAGGTACACAGATATATTATTGGTTTATTTTTTTCTAGCATAACTACTTATCCCAGCAAATTTTTTCAAGAGAGAGAAAAAATTTCTCATACACTGGGTTATTAGATGAAAACATCTGAATTATCATGAAGTCAATTCAATAAAAAATCAAAAGATATAGCTGCATATGACATCACTGATTTTTTATGGAATTGACTTTCTGATGATTTAGATGTTTTCATCTAATAACCCAGTGTGTAAGAAAGTTTTTTTCTCTCCTGAAAAAATATGCTGGGATAAGTAGTTATGCTCGAAAAAAAAACAATAGTAAAATGTCTGTGAAGCTAGTTGAAAAAAATTTTTTTTTGGCACAACCCCTTATCTTAGCAAAATTTTGCAGGAGAGGGAAAAACTTCCCAACACATTAAACTTTTAGTTAAAAATATCTGAAGCATCGAAAAGTCAATTCCAAAAAAAAATCAAAAGAAATAACTACATATGACGTCACCTTTATAACACTTCCGGTTAATTTCAACTGGTCGCTTTAGAAACAAAAAACGTAATTTCATGGTCCAAGACAAGGTACCAAAACTTATCAAAATTGATTTGAACGTTTTTGAAAAATGTAGAAAAAAACATTTTTTTTTTTGAATCTTTGACGCCCTCTGTAGACTAAACGAAGGAATTTTGGATATAGGTTAGTTTGCCTAGATCACATTATTTTTGGTTAAGGAATTTGTGGTTAAGCGTTGTACAGTCATTTCAGGGACACCCTGTTTATCTCTTTTATCAATTTTGGAAGAAATACCTAGGTCATCAAAATTCTGTGTCAAAAGGTTTTTGAAGTCCGTTCGCAAATAATACGGACTAATAAATCATTCTGACATAGACTTGTGATGCCATGGCATAATATACCTGAAAATCGTCGAATCAAAGTTCAAACTTCAAACTACTCATAGATTCGAACACATTTCATTCGAGCAAAACTCAAAAATGTCTACAACGGGTAACAACGAAAATCAAAACATTCTTTTTATTTTTATGAAAACAATCACTTGCGTAACAGCGTTTGTTTTGTGGAAGTGCCACCATAAATCAAACCGAACTAGAGTCAACAACCCTGCCTGAACCGGTCGCGCGGACCCCCGGACCCCGATAGTCTTCGTAAAATCATTTTATAATAAGACTAAAAATATATCAAAAATTCAATCTGGACAAAAAACTATCTGTTCGACTCTACCACCCCTACCCTTACTGTTAAAGTCACGCCTTCGCACGTATGTTGACTGATCTAGGCCAACAGACACATTAATTGTACTTAATCGAACAAAACAATGATTAATCGGTGATGGTATGTGGAAGGTGCGATACGAACGTCGTAAATAATGAATGGGGTTTTCGTGGCGTAGGGACAGAAAGGGAAATGAGAAAAGTTGGCACCAGGCGATGGGTAGGGTGTCAACGTCGATACCTGCTAAAGTCGCTATATGTCGACGATGTAACTTGGTTGAAGGTGGAAAAGACTCCTAAAATGGAAAAGACTCCTAAAATAACCTCGAACATGTGTGTGATTCTTCCTACCCCCATATAACACCTTCAATGGATTGTAACCACTCAAGGTTGCTCTTATATCCTAGAAGTGGGAAGAGTTTGCATTGGTCTGGCTTTGCTCATAGGCATTGGTAGCTCAGTTGGTAGAGCGTTGTCCTGGTGTGACGAATAAGGTCGTGGGTTCAAATGTCGCCTGGTGCCAACTTTTCTCATTTCCCTTTCTGTCCCTACGCCACGAAAACCCCCTTCTTTACATGATTTGGACGAAGAAACTCCCCTTACGTCTTGAATAATTTCTCGATATGCACCACTTTGCTACATCCAGCGCCTCCTCTCCATCCTCACGACGCCGACGCATGGAAGTGTATGGGTTATAAAAGGTACCGCGATAAAAGCAGGAGAGAGCTCAAGTACGCAATAGTAGCCAGTCATCTAGTGGAAATGTAAAATACAGGGTGTTTCATTATTATTGTGTTTTACGACAAAAATATTATAAATTAATTTATATCTCGAAAACCGCTGCCGATAGGTATAGGAGTATATCAAGCAAAAGTGATTAGAATCAGTCAAGGAATCTAAAAAAATAATAATATACAGGGTGGTCCATTTGAAATGGGTAGAAGCGGCAACACTGCAGAACTGAAAATATTTTTAAAATATAGATCATACTCGATTATGTGCTGAGCCAAATTTTCAGATCGATCCTATGTCTAGTTCTCCGTAAACGTCTAAGGTACCATAGACCGTGAGACACCCTGTATATATTACTATCATATCATTTGATATTCCAATTTTTCCTTCAATTTTGAAAAACAAATGTGATACAACTAAAGTTTATTTTTTATTTAAAGTTACAGTGACAGATCAAAATTGAAGGTTAGAGGTTGGAAAACATGGTTTTTATCACGATAGTCATAAAAATTGAACTGTGATTCGTTTTATTTTGCTATGTTCAAAATGTATTTGATTTGAAAGAAAAAACGTTCGAGAAAAGAGAGTGATGATGATTTTGGAATTGATGATCAAAATCTTTATTTAATCGAGAAAATTAAGTCTATTATCAAATATTTCATCTTTTCATTTCAATTATCGAGAACTTAATGTCATTTTTTTTGCCAACCTTTAACCTCCAATTTTGAACTGTCACTGTAACTTTAAATAAAAAATGAACTGTACCTTATGTTCCTAAATTCAACTGTTATCGAGATATCGCCTTTTGAAAATGGCATATTTGCACCTTTTGACATGCTAAAAAACTCAAACGGTTCAAGATAAAGAAAAACGGTCTGTACTTTCCTATCTTTACTTTTCAAGGACATTGAATTGATTCTGATTTTGACACAGAGTGGGTATAGAAGTAGTGCTTAGAGTACCACTTTTTAGGAAATCTTGAGGTTTTTTTCACTCAAGAAGGTATTCTTCATTCAACTATAGGCAGCACCGTTTTAAACAGAGAGAGCGCTCGCCACAACGTGAAATTGGAATCAGGAACCCCATGATAAAATTCCTTGTGGTCGATCAAAACTATACTTGGACATCTGGTTTAGGTACTGTGACACCTAGCGAATTCCATGATGAAATTTCACTCCTGTGTGATTTTAAAATTTGATAAGATTGCGATCGTGGGATTTCCCTAGGAGGATTTTCAAAAGTAAAATACTCTGATTGTGCATCAAGTTTTTATTCAGCTTTAAACCCTTCACTAACAGAAACAAACTTTTAAACATCTTCCAACCAACTCAAGATTCAGATGCTGCTTCATGGTCTGCAGGTCTAACAACAGGTAGCAAGCGACTGCAGCTTCATCATATTTTTCAGCTATACACTGTGGGCCAAATTAATTCAGAACCTAGTTTGATCCTTAATAACTTTTTTGCTTGTTCATGTATTCTGATGAATTTTGGATATGATATTGGTCAATATGTTCTGGATGTTCCTCCAAAATTGAGTTTTCGAATTTTGGACAGGACCGGACTTACGACGTTTTCATAAAATTGGTGCATTTAAGCTCGTTGCAAAAACGAACTGCACTACGTACAGACTAACTGATATATTCTTTGAGAAGGACATTAGTGGGAAAAGGTATCCTGATAATATCAATACTCTAGAACCATAACCTAAGAAACTATGATTTTTTCTATATGATGGTGCTTGTCGGCATTAAAACTATTCCACTTAATTTTGATCAAAATTTCTTGTTATTTCATTGCAACGTGGATTGTTTGTTGAAAATTGTTAACATTTTTGAGATTCCAGAGTTTGCCTGTTTGATTTTGAATACGTAGACATGGTTCTATCTATGAAAGATAAAATCTCGATCAAACGATTAATGGAAATGAACATTTATGCACGGCAATGTTGCGGCCCCTTTCAAATTATCGAGTGAAATTGAACAAAGTTTAAAAACGAAAAAAAAAAATAATGATTGGGTATTATTTTTTTTCCAAATTAAAAAATCTAAAATGTGAAAAAATCGACAAATCTCTAACAAAAAATCCACGTTGCTATGAAATTTCAAGAAACTTTGATAAAAATGAAGTGAAATGGTTTTTATGCCGACAAGCACCATCATATAGAAAAAATCATAGTTTCTTAGGTTATGGTTCTAAAATATTGATATTATTAGGATACCTTTTCCCACTAATGTCCTTCTCAATAAATATATCAGTTGGTCTGTACGTAGCGCAGTTCGTTTTTGCAACGAGCTTAAATGCACCAATTTTATAAAAACGTCGTAAGTCCGGTCCTGTCCAAAATTCGAAAACTCAATTTTGAAGGAACATCCAGAACATATTGACCAATATCATATCCAAAATTCATCTTAATTCATTAACAAATAAAAAAGTTATCAAGGATCAAACTAGGTTCTAAATTAATTTGGCCCACAGTGTATATCTTCTGGCATTCCCCTTCACTATAGAATCTTCTCCATACCATGAGCAGCTTCATGTTCAGCATCATACTGAAAATTTCTTATCAAAATAGTCAACTGAATATCTACGCTTCTTATAAGCTACCCAAGCTATTAGTCCAAGAGCTGGTAGACATTTTTGAGGAGGTATTTGAGGTACTATGAAAACCTCTTTTATGATACCTAAATACAAAAATACAAACCTGGTTATTATAGTGGGTTATTATGTTACAGGGTTTTACACATACATTTTTACTACAACGGCAATAACGGATACGTTGATAGATTCGTCACAGTGACAGTGTCATTTTCCAGTTGAAAATAATTTTATTTGTTATCGAGCTGAAGATATTAGGTATGTTTGTTATGCTCCACTAGTGCACACTTTTCTACACTACAACTCTCAGTGTGGCTTTGTTTGTGGAATGTTTGTCGGTTTTTTAGGATAGAATATCTTTACTAGTTTAGTGAAGATATTCTCTCCTAAAAGTAGTTAGGAGAAACTAAATCTTCATACATATGTACTCTATGAACTTCCACCTCCTCCCGTTTCAGTCATCAGCCACACCAAGTAAATCTTAAAATGGCAATCCCTCTTTGCGATATGCATTTCCAAGAGCTTTCAGATAAGGTATCACAAGTAGAGGGTTGTCATTTAAGATTAATTGGAGTAACTCAAGGTTTTCATATCATTTTGGTTTTCCTTACAAATCAAAATTGTGAATTATACCTAATGATATGGTGGTATGATGGTGTTTTTGGAAAATTATAAAAAAAACGGCTAATAATTTGGGGGTGAAAATAAATGACATACACGGTGTTTCCTAAACATTGTGTTTTGCTTGACATGGTTCTATATATTCCAATATACATAAGTAGCATATTTACTCGTCGCATGATACTTTGGTGTGAAGTTTTGTAGTAGGTATCATACAATAGACTGAAAAATCTTATTATGCATCAGTACTCAATCGAGGATTCACCTAGAGGACAACCAAAATTACGGATTTGGGAGTTGTTTAGGAAACCCCTTGTATACAGAGTGTTTAAAGAAGTTGATTATTAGTCGGAATTATTGGTACCAAGTGGCCCACATACTTTTCCGTAACCATGGTTTTCTCTATCTTCAAAGTACATTTTTTTAGTCACCTTGGAAAAGTTCACACGTCATAAAATAATCATTGTTTGATTTGTAACAAACATCCCACTCATGTTTATGTTGTGGAATTTGTCTTATTCACGTGTTTCTTAGATAAGAATTTCATTATAAATTAAGGCTCAGATATGTTTATGTATATGACATATTGGCAGTCAATGTCTACATTTTCGGTGTTACTGAAGCTTAGACCATGTTTTCGAGCTGAAACTGACTCATAAAAGATTGGATTTTATCGCAAAACTTGGGCCATGTGAGTAAAGAATAAGCAGATGCTTTTACTTGAATTTCTGGAAATAGACTACTTATACACTTTATAAGCAACTTACAAAGATATCATGAGAGTAAAAGCATCCACTTCCCTTTATTCATACCACTGAAAACGACGAAAACTCCTTGTTTGTCACGACGGCTTTCAGGAAACATAGGCTATAGATGATAAATTTCGTAGATATTTTTGTTCAACGTAGAATAATGTAAATATATACTGTCTCCAAAATATATACTGTGAGGCTCAACTCAGCTCAACTAATAAATCGAAGGCAAATATTGTGACTCTAACAATAGTTCCTACCTAAGATGTGTTGATTTATAGATATTTAAATAAAGAATTTCACTTATTTGAATAACGATTAAAAATAACAACTTTCAACGTAACATAAACAAAGTCAGCAAAATCAACAAACTACTCAACACAAAATTAATATATTTCCTTGAACTAGTTAGTATGTGGTATATGTTTCATCCCCATACGTATCCCACAATTCACTGTAAAACTCCCAATCGCTTTGTTTTGGATTGACCGACAAGACTATAGATTGATTAAGCGACAAATAAGTGAAGTTGGAAGATGTGGCATCAACGGGCTCCCAAATGGTGTTGTTCAATTGCTCATGTTCCCAAGGAGTTGGGTTTCTGGAAGACCAATAATTGAATCTCGACTGCGAATGTTGTCAAACTTACCCGTATTTTATGAAATTTGACCATAAAAGAATCATATTTTCAGATACTCTCAAATCAGTATCAGTGGCGTTGTTGGAAGACCTGAAGAAATAGTTGAGGTCTTCGGCGTGTCCAACACCTAAAAAATACTCATTTATCTGAACATTATCTCAGGTCATCATACCATCATATTCTCTGTCTGTAACTCCAGAAATATTTCCTTGATGACCAAACTCGTAGAAATATACAGTCGTATAGTTGGACATATCAGCAGCTGCTCTCCTGATGGGCCTATTGAACTGATCAGCTGAAAGAAACTACAGCAGATTTGGAATAAGTATTAGAAAACAGACGACTCACGTTGGCTAAACTGCCCGGGGAAGAGGTTACAGCAAGAGCTCCGAAATAATGGAGTCTGACGGTGTAACCCACTACAAGTTTGGTAATGGCATTTGTAGTCATGCTGTAAGGACTAAAGACGGTGGTGTACACGTCGTAATACAGGAGGAAGAATCGTAGAATTGCTATAACAAATGTATAAGTGAATTCGTTGTTTATAGTTTGTTATCTACCAGTCAAGGGGTCTGCTGATCCCGCTTCATTGCTGTTAAGTCCCATCAACACGGGCACTTTGGTGAAATTACCCTGATTCAATGCATCATCGCTGGGGTTGATCAAAACCGCCCCATCAACATCGAGTTCAATCACCGGGCCCCATGGCAAACCCCTCAACCCATTAGTTATAAACAACTACAATCACTACCTATGATGGGTAGTTAAAATTGTGGATACTTACACCGATGCTAACTGAATAGGCCGACTGAATAAGTGTGTCTGTATCAATTTTTCTCAATCCTTTCACAAGTGCCGTACTATTTCCAAAAGACACTACACGCAATGCTGTAGCAAGTAATGAGGAAGTGGTTGAGGCTCTAGTATTCAAACTCCACAAGTTCAACGAGGTACCACTGTTCATGATGGCTCCTTTAAATAATCCTTCTGCAAGTGGCGTTTGCAGCAGGATATGGACTGCTACAGATCCAGCACTTTGGCCAAAGATGGTTACGTTGTTAGGATCGCCGCCGAAATAAGCAATATTTTCTTGTACCCATTTCAGTGCTAGGATTTGGTCTTTAATTCCCCAGTTTCCAGGACAGGCTTCGTCTTCAGTACTCAGAAAGCCAAAGACTCCTGGAAAGTGTAAATTGCTTATAAGACGAATTTGACACCCAAACTTTGGATATTTAATAGATTCATACTTCACAAAGATGTGAAGAAAAGAAGAAGAATGGTGCGAAAAAATGGTCAGTCTTACGTCACAGTATGTGGGAAAAGACAATGGGGGCTGAGGTTTGGAAAAAAATTATATCCTCGAAAACTGTCTGAGTTGAAAATAAGTAGTTTATAGGTACCAACCTAATCTGTAGTTGAAAGAGACAAAAACAATTCCTTGATCCATGAAGTTATCAGGTCCGCAAATCTCATAAGAGGAGTTTCCAGTCATAAAGGCTCCGCCATGGATCCAAACCACCACAGATGCATTGCCCGACAACTGGAATTGAGTTTCAGTATGTCGAAAGTTTCCCGCATTAACTCACATCAGGCGTATAAACATTTATATATAAACAATCTTCATCTCCCACAGTGGTATATGTAAGAAAATTGTTTGTTGAAGTCTGCAAGCAACTACTTCTATCGTATGTGGCATCGTAGATTCCGTTCCACGCATCGTTTTTCACAGGAGCCTGTGGATGAAGTTTTAGTACATTTGATGAAACTGAAGAGAACTTACAGCAAATCGAAGATCATCAACTGGTGGCTGGGCATAAGGTATTCCCCTGAAATTGTAGTAGGTTACGTTGTTTCTGTACGTTGTGTTCACTAAACCTTGTATATTTCCATCGGCTATTGTGAGATTCACTACCTGAAAATATAGAAATAATAACAATCTTAATTTTTATTTTTTTTTTTTTGATAATCCAAAATGTTGATCTTACCTCCAAGCCGAACGTTACGTGGCATGTCAAGAAAAGAGCGAGAGTAAAAGCTAAATACCCCTTCATATCATTAGTATGTGGGTAACTAAAATTATTGTTCTTCAAAATACAATGATGATTTATATCTATACCAGGCTCTAATAATTGGAAGATAATAAATATATGTATAAGATCGATCAAGTTTGAGAAAATAATCTGACTTCCTATGTAAACATTTCAACATAGCAATAGATGAATAGTAATTGATATGAACGTTCAAGTAGTTTCCACACGCTTTTCTTACAAAGTCACATAAAGTCATACAAGGTCTAGCGATAAGTTTTGTTGAGGGTAGTGGAATGTTCAAGTAGTTGCTCTAGATAAATCAAGGTAGAAATATAACAATAATCTTCATTATTAGTAAAGAAGTGCTTTTCACAGAACTCTTGAGATGAAGCGGATCAGAAAAAGAATAGACTGATGTCGATAATCAACAACAAATATATAGGATCTTTGACTTCGGTTCTGTGTTAGGCGAACACTTTTACCCGAACAGCGCCAAGTGTGCATGGGAAGATTGTAGTTTGTCGTTGTGTCGATAGATTTGCACACAAGAAAGAGGACGACCGATCGTCTCGAATTTTCGTCAAGCCATCCACACATGCGAGTCAGAATTCGATTTTTTGTTTTGTCTCGTGAGTATCAGCAAAGTGTATCGTGTTTTTCATGATGTATGGAATAAACTTGAATAGGTGCTATTTACAAAATCTCTGAAATTTTGTTATATTCGACGTCCATATCCTTGCATATACTGACGATAGTCGAACGAACAGTATTTTCCAACATTTCGCTCGGAGTTCGGCAAATTCCGCACGTGTGGAGTAGTTGGCAATTGTCTGGCGCCGCCCCGTTATGAGAAGTGGCAGATTATGATTTCATGTGTCATTTCCATTATCTCTTCAAATAAATTCAGGACAAAATAGAGGATTTTGGAAAAATCGGTTATTGCCGGATATCTCCGGAAGTTTCGAAGGGGCATTTTTTGAGATTCAAATTGCGCAACTTTAACCGACATAAACAGTGACTTATTGAATAAATTTTGGTTACTTAAGTGATTTTTTATTTGAATTCCCGTCAAACCAAATACCCGAAAATTAAGTAGAATAAATGTGGATCCCTCATATCAACAGACTTGTTTATTGTCGCTCGCGGTTTTGTTCATAAGTGTTTATGCAGATATGTAAACACTTTAGTAAATTATATTTAAAACCGTGATCAAATCAGTTCAACGCATGATAACACTCAAATACAGACACTGGAAAATTTTATTCCATAACACTGATTATATTTTGAGTTTTTTGTTGAAACGTGTTAGTAAAGTTGCATTCGTTTAAAAGGTTTCATTGGACGGCCATCAAGTGCGACAGATTGGGCATGAAAAACTTCTTCTTTCATACTATCCGGGTAAAAAGAACTCTCCCTCTGGGATAATCGGGAACTAGACGTTTCCGAAACAAAAAACACCTACATGTTCATAGTTCTCTACTTCTTGTTTGTTGACATTTGGCCTTTCCTGACTGAAAAAACGCGACATTCTTCGCTGTTGTTTATTTTATTCACTACTATTCTGGCCGATCCACACATCTCTGTGACGCTCAGCCATGGCTTATAATGGACCGGAAAATGGCGCTCCCGCCAAGTGCGAATTGCGTTCTGTTATTTTATTTTTGTGGTTTAATAGGACAACTCCTATTGAAATTGATCGACAGAACTCCTGAGACCTAAGAACAGTCAAAACATGTGATGGCTTCGGTATTCACCTTTCCTATCCCAGAATACCAAAGCCATCAGCTTCGACCCCGAAAAACGGCGTGTGCTTGAATTTCTCAACACTTGGAAAACCAGAATGCCGGCATTGTTTTGACTGTTCTTTAGTTTCAGGATGGATTTCATTAGGAGTTGTTTCCTAAAAAATGCAATAACAGAACGCAATTCGCACTTGGCGAGAGCGTCAGTTTTCCGGTCCATCAACAATGACTGTCACGCCAGGGCTGAGCGTCGGCGTCGCAGGGATTCATGGATTGGCCAGAATAGTAGTATAGGAACTCGCCGCTGTTGCCTGATTCACAATTCACACTACCTACTACCTCATGATGGAGATCTCAATTTACGGACAGCCCTCGTATAATGATCAATCACTTACGAGTTAACATACACATGATGGTGCGAAATAATCTGTAAACAGCATGAAGAGCTGCACAATTGCCAAAATAAGTAACATTAGCAAAAGTGGAAGTTCAAGATCTGATTTCATAGCAACATAGAGGGTAATTTCCGTAAGTGGGCCATGCTTTCGTGGAATAATGATGAGATGAAGGACGTCGAAACCAATGATCTAATATGTTCGAAACATCAAATTTGATACAGAACACTCTGGGTCAGAAATGCCTCTCACGAAAGACACAGGGTGTTAAAGTTTTTGAAGAATTGAATATATTCATTAATAGTTTTCTTTTTGTCATTTGAATAGGGTTGTTTTTCTCGGGTCACGCATGTGCATATGTCAGGGCAACTGGTGGCTGGAAATGTCAAATTCTTGACAGTTTCGATTTTGAGTTTTGACATGTGACAATATTTTATAACTTCCAAAATACTGTCAGTGTCAGTGCCAAGTTTGAGTGAGTTTTTGTTGAGTTTCATGAGAGTAACATATTTGTTGATATACAGTAATACACAAATAAAAAGTGAATATGTGCACTTGAACTGAAGGTCAAGATAAACAAGTATAAACAAAAGTCATATTTTTGACATCTCTTCTGCGTTCATATTGCACAGAAGACGTTATGCTCTATTCTTGTTCTTCCAGCGAGACAAGGATAGAAGTACGCTCGTGAACGCGACACTGCTTGTCAGTTGCCCTGGTTAGAACGCATGCGCCTTACGCTATCGGCGAGAAAAACAACCCTATAGAAGTTTTTGTCAACTGTCAACTTTTTTCGACACATTTTGACATTTTTTTACAAGAATCAATTCATGATGTCCTTGAAAAGTAAAGATAGGAAAGTACAGACCGTTTTTCTTTATCTTGAACCGTTTGAGTTTTATAGCATGTCAAAAGGTGCAAATATGCCATTTTCAAAAGGCGATATCTCGATAACAGTTGAATTTAGGAACATAAGGTACAGTTCATTTTTTATTTAAAGTTACAGTGACA